>RJWH01003957.1:0-126926 GCA_004363575.1 Solenodon paradoxus
CCCCTTATTTACTTGAGACTTAGGTCATTTGTTCTACATTTTGAATCCTCCTGGTTTTTGTCTGTGTGTGGTTTTTTAAATATGCTTCTCAATCCCCTTTATTCCTGTAAATGGATTGGGATGATAGGATACAGGTCCAATTTTGAGGCAAGAATACTCATAGTTGGTGCTGTGCTCTTCCTATTACATCCTGTCTGCAGTCACATGCCGTTTTTTGTCCCTTTTTGTGATGATCAGATAGACCTGTGGTTTATTTTGTCTCTTAAGTGGTTTTTAAAACTAAAACTTTCTCTCCCCCACTGCTTTTTACATGATTTGTTGATGAGATGACCCAAATTTTCGTAGAATGTATCACCTCTAAATTTGCTGATTGTTTCCTTATTGGTTCTTTTGCTTCAGAATACATTTTTTAATCATATGTATTCATAGTCAAGTTTTATTTCTTATTTGCACCACTTTTTTTTTTTTTTTAAAGAGGAAGGAAGGCATTGAAGAAGCAGAAACTAAGAGAGAGGAGGAAGGAGAATTTTATTCATTTAGTTGTTCCCTCTGACCCTGAGCTGAGAGCCTGGGTCCTTGAACTATGTGGACTATGCCCAGGCAGTAGTGGCTTAACACCTGAGCCACCAGTGTGTGCCATTGGTATCATTTTTTTTTTTTTTTTTTCAAGGAAAGATGCAGGCGGAAATGAAGGTGCATAGGCAAGCAGACAGGCAGAGAGAGGAGGAAGAAACATCTTTTTTTTTTTCAGTTCACATTGGTTGCTTCCTCCCGGGCCCCAGACTCAAACCCCAGGGCATGTGGCTTTCTCCTTCAGAGCAACAGACCTAACTGCTGCTCCACCCGAGTACACCAGCATCTTTTCTTAAACAGAGAAATGACTAACTTTGTAAATTAAACAAAAATACCAACCTCCCTACAAATATGAAATAGGCTAGGTGATAAGTGAAGAGATAAAAAAATTCTTTTTTTTTACATCTCAGTCTTTTTTTTTTTTTTTTTTTCTTTAAAGGTAGTAGTCAAGTAGGCAGGCAGGGAGGAAGAGAAAGGAGGAGCAAGCATCTTTATTTTATTTTTATTTAATTGTTCACATTGGTGGTTTCACCTTGGACCCAGGTCTTGATGATATGGGAAATATTTTCCCCTCTTCTACTTTTTGAAAGAATTTGTGAAGGATTGGTGTTGATTCATTAAAGATTTTGTAGAATTCACTGGAGAAGCCATTTGGTCATGCACCTTTCTTTTTGGTTAATAATTAATTTTAGGTGTGCCTTGGTGGAGTAGCGGTTTGGTCAGCCACCTTCAGCTGGCACAGTTCGCACATACATCCCAGTGACCCAGGTTCATGTCCTGGGGCTGGGGGAGCAGCTAAGGTGAGCAATTAAATAAAATAAATGGAGTGCTTCTTCCTCCTCTCTCTGCCTGCCTGCCTTTGCTCGTCATCATTCCTGCCTGCACCTTTTCTTTAAAAAAAAAAAAAAAAAAAACTCTTTTAGATCTATTCACATTGTTGTTATAGGTCTATTCATATTTTTTATTTCTGCAGTTAATTTTAGTAGTTCATGTCTTTTTAGGGATTTGTCCATGTTATCCAGGCAGTTTCATTTGTTGATAATCAGTTGTCCATAGTTTTTCCTTATCCTTTTTATTTCTGGAAGGTTGATAAAACCATTCCTTTCATTCCTGGTTTTAATAATTTTAGTTTCTTTTTTTTTTGTGGTAATTATTATTAAAGGGTTGTCAATTATGTTGATATTGTCAAAGAACTAGCTTTTGACTTTGCTGACTTTCATTATTAACTACTTCATTAATGTCTGCCCTGATCTTTATGAGGGTTATTGATGTTTCCAGGGGGTTGTATGAGGATTCGCTGGGATAATACTTATTATAAAGCACTTAAAAGAATATGTTATATGTGCTCAATAAATGTTAGCTTTTATTATATTTTATACAATACTGTTTGAACATTTCATTTCTTCCTTTTTCTCATGCCTTCACACTGAGAGAATTTGGCCATAAGGATCAGAATCTTTTGAAGGCAGAATTAGAAGTTGACGGGTCCCTCCCTGACTTACAGCCTGGGTGAGGGCAAGACTGTGCAGTGCCCAAAGGAGGCAGAACTAGTCATCTAGGCAGCCAGTGGCCTTATGACTGGATACGGTTGCCCTGCAAACAGAGGGTCTCCAAGACCACCCTTATGCTTGATGATTCACTAGAAGGACACACAGGCTAGAAATGGTTTATTATAGTGAGAGGACACAGATTAAAGTCAGCAAAGCACCATTAAAGATGCTTGTGATGAGATTGAAAAGAAAGCAGATGCAAGTTTTCAGGTGTTTTCTCTTACTGGAGGAGCAGATACGCCTAATTCTCCCAACAATGTGTGACAACATGTGGAAAGTGTTACCAACCTGAGCCTTGAGTGCAGAGTTTTTATTGAGATCATTCATAAAGCTATGCAGGGACTGCATGAGTGACCTCAGCTACTCACACTCCAGCCCATCTTCTGCCTTCTCACCTCTTTCCCCAGCAAAAACAGGTGTTTGCCATAAATTACATTGTCAGTTAAACTTATTTGATTGTTTTATTTTTTAAGGAAAGGTAGAGGCAGGAATGAAAGCAGGCAGGCAGGAAGAGAGAGGAGGAAGAATTGTTTTATTTCCTTTTTTTTTTTTTTTTCAGTTGTTCACACTGGTTGTGTATCTCTGTGCCACCCTGGCCTCATCCCCACCCAGCCCAACTTGAACCCAGGGATACATGACTTGCATCCTTGGAAGGTGACTGAGTGCACCAAACTTACCTGATTTAATTGGTATAGTATGGTCCAAGGCCTCAGGCATACAAGTACATTGTTCTCAGGCAGAATAATCTAAGGCCTAGCCGTTATCTTCTGGGATCAGGCTAAGGGACAGACCTGAAGATAGAACCTTTCCTTGGAGTATGCAGTGTGTGAGCAAACCAGTCATGCTGAGTTAAACCTTTCCTGTATATCTACGTACCATTTTAACTTCACAGATTGAGAAGGGTGTACTTGCTGGTGAGTCAGCCTTCCTTCCTTCCTTCCTTCCTTCCTTCCTTCCTCCCTCCCTTCCTTTCTACTTTCTTTTCTTCCCACAAGTATTTGTGGTTTTTAAATATTTCTCTTAAGGTCCAGATTTTACTGGGAGAATAGCAGTTCTATTACTTGACTCCAAACTACCAGAGATGGGGGCTATATAGTAGGTACCTTTCTCGGAAGCAAAGAAAAATCACATATTAGAAAGCACTGCAACCTATGAATGGTCTTAGAGTTTTTATAATATTAACTGGGAGGGAAAATTTATGAGACCATTTGTAAATAACTCCAACTTCCCCAGTTTCAGTTTCTAATGAAAAAAGACAGCTAAAGCTACGTTTATACTAGTGGAATAGTACAAGTGCAGTAGTGGGTCAATAATAATTTCATGCAATTATATTTAAAAGGGGTGATTTATTAAATATAGAAATTGTGTGATTTAATTGTTATTTAATTTTTTTGATCAGCAAGTCATAGAAAAATACTATCATGTGTCTTGATTTGTAGTTCTCAAATTATTTTCATATGGATATTCTTTGGTTATTATTACATATGCCAGAAGGTATCTGGATAAAAGCAATTTTTTCAACTTTGATAAACAGTCCTAAAAGCACAACTTCAATATTATATGAAGCAATGAATAATCTTATTCATAACCTAAATAAGTATTCATTTAGAGACTAGAATTAAACTTACAATATTTAATGCTAATTTAAAAACATGTTAGAAATTTTAAACAAAGTAGTTCTATAGGACCATTGAAATATCCTATATCATTTTTCTCTCGATATCTGTCACTTTTTTCGTTATTTGGACTGAAATGGAACCTTTGACTTTTCAATTTCCTAAAGATGTAAATGCAAAAATATTTTTTTAAGTAGCATTGTGTAAAAAAATGAATTGCTAGCAAGCATTTGAGTTCAGTTACCTTCCTCTGAGAGCTTTCTTTTCTTCCCTTAGACACTGACAGCATAGTCTTTGGACTCAATCTCATCGCTCCATTCATTGTTGACAGCGGAGAAGTTTTCTAGTCAGAAAGCTCTTTAGCACCCCCATCAATGTGTAAATTAAACTTGCTTAGCTCCTGGGTGGTCCTTTCATGCTTCATAAACATGCTGTGGGTTTTGCAAAAAGATTTTGATTAATTTTTTAAAGCAAATAAAAAAGAAAGAGAAAGAAGCTGCCTCCCTTACTTTTAACACTTTGTCCTTGTAATCAAGTCCAAGTTGAATTAAATGTTTTTGTCAGTTTTGTTCTGTCTACAATTTTATAGCCATAGGCCTTGTAACTGAGATCATGATTATTAGCTGACCTAGAGAATAGGGGAAGTGAAAAGATCACTTTGGCATTACTACTATTCATACTTACTCTTCGATGATCCAATGATCTGATCTGCCGTCGTCCCTCCCTCACTTTTTCCCTTGACTGTATCAGGGAAAAGAGGAAATTACCTTCTACTCCTCTGGATTCTTTTCAGACTTATCAAACAATTAAATTAACATCAGACAGATTTGTAGGAGGAAAAACCAAATTTAGTTACATAGGTAGACTCGAAATAGACATGTGAATTCCATTGTTCATGGGAAAAAAAAAAAAAAGAGGGTGTGTATCTTAAGCTAAGGCATGGGATAGGGGTCTAGAGCTTCTAGGAGAGAGGAGGACTGACATGATGAGACTCATGTGACAAAGACCAGATGTTCTGAAATTAAATGTTTAGGTTTTTCTGATAGAAAGGTTATTTCTGCTTAAAACAAAACCAAAGAGCCCCTAATTTTTGTACAACTCAGTTATAAAAAAGATAAAATCTTGACATTTGCCACAAGGGGAGTGGAACTAGAGGGGATTATGTTAAGTAAAATAAGTCAAAAGGAGAAAGATAAATACTAGACCATCTCACTCATTTGTGGAATATGTAAAAAAAAAGGAAATGAACAGCAAAAACAAACCCTTGGACACTGACAACAAAACTGAGGTTACCAGAGAGGAAGAGGGTGAATTTGGGAGCAAAGGAGAGAGGGAGAGTGGTAGAACCTTATTAGAATGTTGATGGTTGACATGATGACATCATACATTTGAAGAAGAGTAAACCTGCCATCATACACCTTACATAGAGTTGTAAAACAATAATACTTCAATTTAAAAAAAAAAAAAAACACATCACTAATTCCGAGTCAAACTCCACAATTTTCATTCTTCTGTATAGTTAAGGGAGTGATAAAGGTTTCTCTTGAGCCTGCAGGACCTTGACTGACCACAACTCAAAATAATTCACATGCTAAAGTGATATATTTTGGGAAAGCCTATTCTAAAATCTTGGGGAAGCCTATCCTTCAGTTACATGATAGACATAAGTATAATCATCTACCACCTCCCTTTTAATGATAAAAGCCACATAATGTACATAAATATGACTTTTTAAAATATGACAGGTTGCTGTGAACAAACTGTCTTCCTGTGTCACGTTCGATGTAGTTCTTACTCCCCTGTCCCCCTCCTTAGTTCTTTGTTGACAGATTTTCAGGGACAAATGCATACATTTGTGTTTTATGACTATGAGATGCTAGGATTTTAAAAAAAACAACTATCCTTATTATACCATATAGATAATTCTTGGAATTAAAATAAAAATGAATTCTATAATTTTAACTCCAGCATCTGAAGATAACCAGAATTAGCCATAGACACAAGAAAAATTGGTATACAATATTCCAAATTATGTCTTATGTATTAGTACACACATAGAAACATTCTCTGTATACTATTTTGTAATGTCATTTTTACTTTACATCATAGCATGGCAGCTTTCCATGCCATGGATAAGAAAATATTTGTATGAATTCTTTATATGAACACCCACAGTGTATTAAAAAAGGTATTAGTCATTTTTTTTAAAGGGAAGTTGCAGGCAGGAATGAAGGTGAGTAGGCAGGTAGGCAGGCAGAGAGAGAGAGGAGGAAGCCACATTTTATTTAGTTGTTCATCTTGGTTGTTCCACTGCCCTCCCCACAAAACCTGGTCCTACTGGAGATGGCAGACCCAACTACTACTCACCAGGGCACATCAGAAAGTGTTAATGTTCTTGAATGACAAAGCTAACCAAATTTGATGATTATATAGACTTAAAAGATTCAGCTCTACTTCCTTCCAAATAAAGGAATTACCATAATTTGGACTGAAACTCTGTTATAATAATGGATCTAGCAGTTTAATTATAGCTTGGATTCCAGTCTTGTTTCAAATGAAAGCCTTCTAACTCTCCCTGTCAAAGTACCTGCCTCTGACATCTATAAACCTGTCTTCTTACACCTTGATGGTCTTCATAAAATTGGCTTTGGAGACAGACTGCCTTGTCTTGTAATTCTGGTGCCACCATTTTATTATTATTGTTGCTGTTATTTGTTATCTCCTTGTATTTGTGGAAAGAGAATAATGAAACTGGATGATGACAGCAAACATTTTAGCCCAAATTCTAAGTACTTTCAAAAAGTCTATAGAAGAATTCCTCTTGATGCTTGAATGAATGGTTTTAAGTAGTGGTGCTTGGAGGACATGGTGATTTTCTGGCTTTAGTCTTAACTTTTCAATCAGAGGTTATTGCTGCTTAGTAGTAGTTTGTTAAAGATGTAAAAATCCTAGGTATTTATTGAGACCTTTCTCTTTTACTCAAGAATAGAAAATAGAATACTTTGGAGAGAAGATTTGCTGTTTGGGAGCAAGATATTTCCAATAGTTCAAATCTAGAGGTTTCTTTTCACAGAATCTTTTAAAATGTTCCCTATAAATAGACATTGTCTTCTAGTTTAAACCCAATTAATTCTACATTTTTGTCACCTTTCAGAATCTATTTAATCATGTTTAGTGAGATAAGTCAGATAGAGAAAGGCAAACATATGATTTCACTCATGTGGTAGATAAATACATGAACCAAATCAACCAAAATAGACTTTTAGTCTATAAAATCAAAGTAGTGATGTCCAAAAGGAAAAGTGGGGTCGGGGGGAGGATGGCCTTTTAGGTAAAAAGTGTCAGTTATATGGTGAGGGATAGAATTGGGCTTTTGGTGGTAAATAATGTACCATATACAGATGTTGATATTCAGTGATGCACACTTTAAACATGTATAATGTTATGATGCAGTGTTCCTTCAATTAAAAAAATCTAATTAAAAAAATTGAAGTGAGGTGCACCCTGGTGGAGTAGTAATTAGGTCCACCAACTCCAGCTGAGAGAAGTCCATATACATCCCAAGAACCCCAGTTTGTGTCCTGGGGTTGTAGAGAAGAAACAAGATGAGCAACTGAAAAAAAAACCAAAAAACTTCTTCCTCCCCTCTCTCTTCCTGTCTGTTGGCCTACTACTCCCTTTCATTTCTGCCTGTGTCTTTCATTTAAAGAAAAAAGTAAGTGGGGAGAGAGAAATTTCAACAAACAGAAACTGTTACTATTTATTTAGCAATCCTATATTGTAAATAGTTCCTTGAATTCTGTTGCTAAGCATATTTTTCATAAGAACTAAGACAAATAGAGAAGGAATTGGGAAACCTAACAATAAGAGGAAAGATTTCCTGGAGGGGGCGTGGAAATAAAAAACAAGAATGTGTTTAAACTTGCCCCTGAGCCCTTTTTTTTTTTGGAGGGGTAGGGGAGGAAATTTATTATTCCAGAAGAGATAAGCAATTGTATTTGTCTTCAATCAGCTCAATTATTTTTTTTTCAGATTGATGATTATCCAGAATTTTTGAGTCCACCAGATAGAGAAACTAACCAACACATTCGTATCATCTATTCTTCAACTGTTTTAAAAAAGGGGTATGAAAAATCAAAGATTATCAAGAAATTCTTATTTCCATTTCATCATGCCAATGTTAACAACAAAAAAGGTATGTGATATATTTCTTAAAGCAACACAATAAAAGCTAAGTTTCTTTATGAGACCAAAAAGAAAATATTTTTTCCTTCACAGCTTTATTGAGGTGTGGTTGACAAATATTGCATATTTTTAAGATGTACAATGTGATGTTTTCATATATGTATACATTGGGAAATGAAGACCATAACCAGGCTAATTAAGATATCGTTACCTCACATAGTTAGCCTTCTGTGTGTATATGTGTGTGTATCATGAAACACTTGAGATCTACTTTATTTGCAAATTTCAAGTATATAGTATGTTATTGTTAACTACAATTATCATTATGTACATATTGGTCTCTAGAACTTATTTATCTTAGAACTGAATGTTTGTACTGTTTGATCAACGTTGACCTTTATTCCTCACTTCTATCCCCTGGTAACTACTATTCTGTTAATATGAGTTTGCCTTTTTTAAGATTCCACGTAAGTAAGATTATGCAATATTTATCTTTCTGTGTTAGTTTATTTCACTCAGTGTTATGTCTTCCATGTTTATCCATGTTGTCACAAATGACAATGATTTCTTCTTTTTAAAGGCTCAATAATGTTACATTGTGTGTGTGTGTGTGTGTGTGTGTGTGTGTGTGTGTGTATACACAGCCATATTTTGTTTTTCTTTTTTTTTTTTTAAAGCAAAGATATAGGTGGGAATGAAGGTGAGTAGTCAGGCAGAAAAAGAGAGGGGAAAGAACAGTTATTTAGTTGTTCATCTTGGTTGTTCCTCCTGGCTCCAGGTCTAGAACCTGGGTTGTTTTGTTTTGTTTTTTTTAAGCAAGAACAAAGCAAGTTGGCAGTCGGGCAGAGAGAGGAAAAAGCATTTTTTAATTTAGTTTGGTTGCCAACCTACCCCCGCCCCCCTCCCTGCTCTAGCCTCCCCTTCCTGGAACACAGACCCAGGTACTTGGGATGTATGTGGACTGCACTGGCCAGAAGCTTTGGAAATAACTGCTAAGCCACCAGAGTGCACCAACACCACATTTTTTTTTTTTTACCCTTTTATCTGTTGCCAGATTGTTTCTATGTCTTGGCTACTGTAAATAGTGCAGCTATCTCTTTGAGACAGTGATTTCATTTCTCTGTATATAAATACCCAGAAGTGGGGTTGCCATATCCTATGGTAGTTTTGTTTTTAATTTTTCTCTCTCCATTTTAAAGATGAAGAAACTATTCCCTCTTGGTCTGCTGACGCCGAATCAGTGACAGCACTATTAGCCAATGCTGCTTCTCATGTTGCCTTTCCACCAATTGGGTCTTGACTTCTCCCTCCACCTCCTCCTACTGTATGTTGCTGAACCCATTTGTAGACCCAGCTGCTTCCTAAACTTAACTTTGGACCTGGGTTGTTGGCTCTTGGAAAGTGGTGCATGGTAAAACCTTGTCATGAAGACATCTGGTTGTTTGGAGTCTCTACTTTAAATTTGACAAATTTTATGTTTATAGGCCTTGAAAGCATAATCTTATAATTTTTATTTACTTATTTATTTTGCAATAAGTCTTATTGCACACATTAAAATAAACTCATATGTATAGGTTCCCCATATGTGCAGTTTTCCCGTTCCTCAGATGTGTGTCAACATACCCTGTCCTCCACCAAATCACTAGGTGTTCTTCACTATTATCCATTGGGCTCTGTCACCACCTGCCCCTGCCCACCCCAATCCTTACTGGTAACCTCAGTTCTATTGCAGTGTCCAAGGGTTGGTTTTCTTTCATCTGTTCCTTGTTTTGTCTATTCAATTCCACCTATAAGTGAGGTCATCTGGTATCTATCTTTTGTCTTTTGACTTATTTCACTTAGCATAATCCCCTCTAGTTTCTTCCATGTTGGTTCAAATGACAGGATTTCATCTCTTCTAAGAGCCGTGTAGTATTCCATTGTGTATATGTATTTTTTAATTTTTTTCCGGAACCTCTATATTATCTTCTAGAATGACTATCAATTTATATTCCCACCAACAGGGCACAAGGGTTCTCTTTTCCGTACACCCTGCTAACCAGTGTGTGGTGATATTGCATTGTGGCTTTGATTTGTAATTCCCTGCTGATTAGTGATATTAAAATCTAGACTGAAAAAAAAATCCAGACTGCAGGATCCAGCATAAAGAGGATAAACATACCAACCTATCATCATCAACGTGGTGCCTGGGCATAGATTGCCATGCATAGGATATGTAGAAAGGAAGGAAAGAAAGAAAAGAATGGAAATGAAGAAAGAGAGGGGATGGAAATAAATGAGCCATGAGAAAAGAGAAAGAAGTGTGTTTACTAAATTTTAATTTAACAAAGATAATAATTAGAATCTGGAGTCCATTTGGGCAGTTCTTGTTTGGTTTTACTAACCTTATTAATGACCATAGGTTTTAATGAAAAACCTCGTAAAGAAGTGCTGTGATAACTAGAAAGATTGCAAATCTGGCTTTAGGAAAACTCATCTCTGTAAACCTTGTTTCTTCCCCCAGCAAAGGAAGCCACAAGGTCGAACCCTGATAATTATGGTTTATTCTGGTTATTAATAGTATTCACTCCATTCAAAAATGGAATTCAGTTCACCCAAAAACCATGATACATACCTAGATAAAAAGATGCAAAGTCACATTTAGATCTTGACTTTTAGACAGCTCAGTGTCTGATATAGGTGATTTTCCTACCGTGCCCAAGAAGATCGAGAAAGGCCACCTGGAGCTGGGAGAGAAGCGGGCTCCTGGCACTCAGCCAGCTCAGCCAGCACTGCCCTGCTTGTATGTTTCACATTTTGAAATTTATCTAAATGTTTCTTGTGAGGAAGCCTTAACAATATGACAAATGGATAAAAATAGACTGAATATATAGTTTGGATTATACTATTTACCTTCATGAGCTTATTTTATATGAGATGTATGTGTACATACATACATATAATGTATGTGTGTGTATATATATATTTATATATATGTATGTAAAGGAGCCTTTGGAAGTATCTGATCCTATAATAGGGAGTGGTAAAAAACAGAGGAAAAGAGCATGGCCTTTGGACTCAGCTATGGCCAAATTTGAATCCTGACTCTCAGGATTCAAGTCACTTCACCTTTGGGAGCCTCAGTTTCCTCATCTCTATGACTAGCTTCACAGAGCTGTTGTATTACATGAAATAATGTGGGCAGCACTCACCACACAACTGGAAAGTAGTTGACTGTTAAGATGACATCCTTGTTGTGCCCTGGTGGAGCAGCGGTTTTGTCAGCTGCCTTCGATTGAGAGCGCAGGCCATGCATCCCTAGGACCTGCATTCAAGACCCTGAGCCGGGGTGAACACCAAGATCAACAACTAAGTAAAATAAATAATGTCCTTCTGCCTCCTCGCTCTTACTACATGTCTGTTTCTGTGTGCCTTCATTGCTGGCTGCTCCTTTCTTTTTAAAAATAAATAAATAACAATTTTAAAAGATGGCATCCTTAGCATAGCAGAGAAAGGGCAGAGTGAAGTCTAAAGAGCTCCTGGCTAGACCCTCTTCTCAGCCCATCTCAATCCTCTGAGTGAAGAAGTCTCTTCACTAAACTTCAGTCAGACAAGTCAGGCTTAGAGCCTCTTAGATTACTGACGGCTTCAGAATATGAGAAAACAGTCCGGTATATGCACACTCCTTTGGATAACACCTTTCCACACCCACACTCTGTGGAATGGCACCTGTTTGTAGAAGTTGTGATTAGTACACTTATTAATCCCCTGTTGCTCACCAGGTCTCTTGTCACACTAATTAGAATATCTAACTGGTGTTGGTCGCCTTAAATACATATTTATCCTTGTCCACAGTATAATTATCCTTGGCTTTCTTCCACAACATTTATACAAAGATAAAACATATTAAAGAAGTAAATTATGGGTGGAAGTTTTATGAAATTTAAATTCCTAGAAACTTTTCAAATGATGTTAAAAGCATTAATTTGATGGGTTTTTTTTTGTTTTTTAAAGGAAAGGTGCAGGCAGGAATGAAGGTGAGCCAGCAGGCAGGAAGAGAGAGGAGGAAGCAACATTCTATTTTACCTTTATTTAGTTTGTTCACACTGGTCATTCCCCACTGGATGTGGGACTCAAAGCCAGGGGATATGGATTGAACTCCCCTGGAGATGATTAACCTAACCGCTACTCTACCAGAGTACACCATAAACATTTTTTAAAAACTGATATTGTGTTTATGTCCATGGCTAGCCATAGAATTGCACCTCACTCCTCCTGTTCTTTACTTTTATCTTTAATGGTACCATCTGACACTTCTGTGCAGGGACTTTTGAAAACACAAAACTGCGACTGTTCTACGGAGTCATACATAGAACACATTTTAGAGGATAAAAGCACCCCCCTTTCTAGCATGCCAGCAGTGATGTGCTTAATATTTCTCTTCCCCTCCATGTTCCTTATTCCCTGGTTAAGTATCGCTGTGTATTTAGGACGCCAGTGGTTCACCTCATAGACATTCTGTAATCTGTGATCCTGAAGCAAGAGATAACTCAAACCTGCTTGCCCCTATAAGTGACAGTAGTCATGACTGAAGACCTAATGTTGATAATGATGATATCATGCCTAGAGAAACAGCACACATTAATTATTGAGCATTTAAATAAAGATAATCATTAGAACTGACTCTAAATCTCTTGGGTGAAAGCCTAGGGAATATTTGTGTCATATGGCAAAGGAGCTTCCACACAAGTCAACTAGATCATCTTAACAAAAGAGGCTCACAATTACAAATCATGTATAGTAAAATACTTAGTTTAATCATCATACTTTTAGTAAGATTATTAGTTAGGCCCAGTTTTTCTAGAAATTAGTGAAAGAGATTTTTCTCTAGAATATACATGTATCTTCTATGGGTCATAACACTTCCAATTGTACTTTTTATGTGTAGATAAAAGATATTGGTTATTAAACTCTTAACAGTGCTAATGGGAGCAGAATAACAGTGAATCTGCATTAGCAGCTAAAACCCTAGCATGAACTGGGCTATTAGCCTCTTAGTTTCAGATATATTCTAGAACAGCACTACACAACGGAACTTCCGGCAACAATGGAGTTGTTCTGTGTCTAGTCTAATTATGTCTAATACAGTAGTTATCAGCCTTCTGTAGCCATTGAGCACTTTAGATGTGGCTAGTGCTACTAACTGAACTTTAGTTTCATTTAATTTAAATTTAAATGGATACAGGGAGTTAGTGGCTACTAAAGGGGTCATGCTACTCTGACTCATAGGAAAGACCTCAAGGATTTCAGTGGTATATTTTGAAACAGTGATAAACCAGAATGAAACCTAATAGTTTAATGAAACAGACTGAACAAAAGTTTATATATATATATATATATATATATATACACACACACACATACATACATAAACTTGCATGTTATGTATATATGTTACATATGTGTATATATATTTATATATAACTTTTATTTTATATCTAAAGCCTATGCATATTCTAAAACCAGTGATGTGGGGTGAAACTAAAACCATAAGGCACTGATACGTCTCTCAGGTTTAGTGGATATATATATATATATATATATATATTTAATTTAATTTTCTTTCCCAGACCCAGATCATAAACTCAGGTCCTTGGTTTTGACATGGTCTGCACCTTAGCAGCCTCATTTGTCTGAGCCACAAGGGTGTGCCCTTTAGTGGATATTTTTACATAAGTTTGGCAATCTTCCCCACCGGAATAGGGTTCTGACAATTTTATTCAAACCTTCTGCCATTGAGAAAGAAGATATGTTCTTTTTGTAGTGTCCCTTTTAAAGTGCTCCTCAGCTGAGCAGTGCCACTGAACATGCCATCTGATAAACATTGTGCTGAATGGCTGAAGGGCATCATATGTAAGCTACCTAAGAAGAGCACAAACTGCTGCATGCTTACTAGATAGTACACACTGGCAAACAACTTGATTATTTATTTGTATCCGGGCTGTCTTGTCATTTCTACCTTATACTTACCAGACTCTTGTCTTTGGCATCCAGATGTCCTACCACATATAGAAAACAGAGATCAAGCTAATATTTTACTTCTCAGTGGAGAGCACAGATTATCCTAGATTCACCACACTGTTATTACAATTTAAATTTAAAACTAACAGCATACCCTGGTAGAGTAGCAGTTGGATCCCTTGCCTCTGGTCAAGTGCAGTCTACATATATCACAGAACTGGGGTTCACATCCCAGGGGCAGGGGTGGAAGATAACCAAGATGGACAACTAAGACAAAAGCAAATGAAGATGCTTCTTCCTCCGCTCTCTTCCTGCCTGCCTGCCTGCTTGCCAGTCCACCTTCATTCCTGCCTGCACCTTTCCTTTGAAAAGAAAAAAATGTAAATGTAACATAGAGACATAAACATTATTAACACTAAAGTGATTTTATCATAACTTTTTCTTTTTTAAAGGAAAGGTACAGGCAGGTATGAAAACTGGTAAGCAGGCAGGCAGGAAGAGAAAGGAGGAAGAAGCTTTTTTCATTTTTATTTAGTTGCTCACACCGGTTGTTTCTTGCAACTCCCCTCCTCCCCAACCCAGAACTCAAACCCAGGATTGTATGGCCTGTGTGCCTTTGGAGGCAATTGTCCTAAATGCTACTCTACCAGGGTGCTCCTTGTCATAACCTTTTCATGATTTCACACAAAAAAAGAGAGAATTCCAGTTTGATTAATAAATTTGGATGAAATTAAGTGTGACAACTTAAACCTAAGTGCCGGTTGTTTGTTGAAATAATACCACCTTCCTAGCAGAGAAGCCCCAGTGACAGTGTTCTCCTTTGGGGCATGCCAGCAGTGATGTTCTCTTTCCAGGTCTTCTCCAAGCTGCTTTTTCCCGGGGTCACCTGGTTATACAGCCAAGACCCCTGTGGTTTACCTTCTAAATATTCTGTAATACTTGGTCCTGAAGCAAGAGATAGGTTCAAACATCTGACCTCTGGACCATGAATGCTAGATTTCACTTTCAGCGCAATAGTCAAAGATGTTATTTGTATCACATTTAGTACTAACATTTGTGAAATGCCTGCTTTTAAAAGGATCTATGATGGTTGGATGCTTAAACACTTATGTATTAGTAAAGCTTCCTGGCTGGTAAGTAGAAAAAGCTGATTCTATCTTATTGCCAAGAGTAATTTATTGGAAAGATTTTGCAATCTCTTAGGAAATCAGAAGCAGAAGAGAAGAACCAAATAGCAGAAAACCAGAAACCAGGGCCTCATTCAGGGCCTGAACAGTCTGAGAGGGACCTTCTTCCAGCCAGCTTTAAAGACTTTTAGCTGTCTCTCAGGTCCAAATGTCATAAGGCTAGAGGAAGACATTCATTAGTTTAACTTGGATCAGGAGCCATCTTGAATCCTGGTGGCTGTGGCCAGGGTAGGGATGGATCCAGATTTACGGGGACTGAAACTCATAAAATTTGCAGAGCCTTCTTTAAGAAAGTGTCAAAGCACCCAGTAAAATGCAGTACTTTGAAGAAATCTGGCAGAAGTCACAAATGTTTAGTGTCTGTGGCCACCCCCAAAAGGGGAAATGAGACAAAAAAAAAAATTAAGTGGGAAAGACCTGTGGTCTTAATAATTGTTGTTGATATATTTACCCTTTGCATATTTCACAAAAACATTTGACCATGTGACCATATTGTTAGAGCCTCTCCAATGACTTTGGAAGAAACTCATGCAAATGAGAGGTACTGAAGTCTAAGCATCATTAGTTGCCTGGAAGGAGTAAATTTTGTTTCCTTAAGATGGATGCACCTGTGGTAAGTATTAGAAAAAGACAATTTCTCCAAGGGAGATGGCCAATCAGGCAAAATGACAGAAGACTCTTCTACTTTGAACCCTCCAGTAGTCACCTCCTGCAGCTGCAGGTTCTCAAAGAATATTTTTTATAATCAGGCCTTTGTCTCAAGTTCCCAGGTGGTCTCTAATTCTCGTGAGCTATGCTGGACTTCCAGGGCCCTATGTTCACCTATGCCTAGTCCAGAGCAGCTATTTTGCACACCCCATTTTTCTGTACACCCCAACCTATATCATCTTTGTTCCTATGATGTCAGAGGGGTCTTCCTCTCCATTTTGGAGGTGTCGGCTCTTCTCAGACATTGGAGCGAGAGAGAGCAGTTACACAGCAGTTCAAAAGGAAACAAATCAAACGCAGTGACAGTAACACTCAAGATTATACATTTTGTTTCATGCAAATTTTATCTCAAATAAACAAACTGAAGAAAGAAAAAAAATACAGGAGGCAGGAGGAAAGGAACGATAGCAGAACAAGAAAGGGAAGAGCTAAGAGAGCCAGTTTGCTCCCCAAAAGGAATTCTTTGGGAGCAAGGACCTTCCCTCTTCCCCTCCCTTGCTGTGTGGATGACTTGTGTATCCTTGACTTGTAGCTCTTCTGTGGGGATGGGGAGGTCAGATTGGACAGGGACACTAAGTTTACACTGGAGGTTAGAATGTGTGGTTAATAACTGACCTCTTGCAGTAGTTTATGGAAACATAAGTTTGGTTCTTATTCAGAACACTTGCTATATACTGTTATTATTTATTCCCTAAATAAATAGATAAAATGTATTCACATAATGGGGAGGATATCACACTTCTCCTGATATATTATGATTATTATCATTGATTTTTTACTTTAAATTTAGTTAATGTTTAAGTCTGAACTTGAATATGTTTTTTCTTTTTTTTTTTAAAGGCACAGTAGGAATGAAGGGAAACAGACAAGCAGGCAGGAAGAGAGAGGAGGAAAAAGCACTTTATTTATTTTTTTTAGTTGTTCACATTGGCTATTCCCTCCATATCCAGGTCTTGAACCCTGGACCTTGGGATGTATGTCGGACTGCTCCAGGGTGCACATAAATACGTGTTTTTATGTCAGAGCAAAATGTTTTTTGCTCCATAATATTGACAGGTTATAATTTTGGACTTGCAAGGTTTTTGTGAGGATTTAGGAAGTCATCAAATGGGTGCATGTGACTATATCTTCTTAAACACAACCAAATTACATAATTAATGACTAACTAACCCTTTTTTCCTCCCTTTTCTTTCTTTCTTTTTCTTTTTTTTTTTTTTTTTTTGTAAAGAGGAGAATATTAGTCCTGCCTTTTGGAGAGGTAAAGAGCCTAGAAGTCTGAATGGATCCTCTCTCAGGTGAGATTGTGTTTGGCATATGTTTTCAACTTACCCACCAAAACTTACTTTACATTTCAGCTTGCAGTGCTTTTCTCTGTTAATGACTTTGGCCTGAGTTCTCTATTTCATATATGTAATAATGAGAAAATATTTTGAGAAAACATTCCTCTAAATTCAAATCCAGTTAGTTAAATCAGAAAGTATACTTTTTTCTCATTTCAATTGAATATATATGTCATAATATAAATACTTGATTAAAATTAAATTAAAATATTTATTGAGCTCTGGTTCTATGTTGATTAGGCCTTGTAATTGATACAAAATTGAATAAGGCATAGTTCCTATCCCTGAGAAACTAATTCTAACCAGAATAATATGACATTTGCATAAATAAAGATAATACAAAGTATTCATGCTAAGTGTCACACTTGAGTCTGGATAAATTACCAAAAAAGAAGAGAAAGATCATATTCAGTTGTGGGGAGAAGTCAAGATGCCAGATGATAGTTAATACAATGCACATGGAAAAAGACATTGTGTATGGATGAAAGAGTAGAAGAGAAAATTGAGCAGGATAATTGGAACATGTACTAGTAAAGGTAGGATATCCAGTGATTTAAAACATGAATGCCAGGTATAAGGCTAGAAAGTGAAATTGGGTCCTTTTTTAAAGGGTCTTAAAAGTCTAAATGAAGACTTTACATGCCAGTTCATAGGATATGAGAAGGCAATTGAAAGTTTTGAGCAGAAGAGTATGTTAAAATTCTTTTTAAAGGAAAGTTCTAAGAGGTGTTAGGTGTGCTTTAAATGGATCAAAGCTGGGTCAAAGAAACCAAAGACTGGGCAGAAGTAATGAGAATCCGAATTGTATTAATGGTAGAAGGAATAAAGAAAGAAGGATGAATGAAAGAGACATTTCAGAGATAAAAATCTACAAATGTTTGAACACGAAAGACGTGGTGACGGAAACTGCAGCAAGGCGATGCCTTTCAGAAGAATAAGGATGTTAGGAGGGATCAAGTCCAGTACTGGTACCACAGGTTAAACTTGAGATCCTAGTGGACCTCATCTGGTGGAGAAGTTCATCTAGCAACTGGAATTTCCATTTGTATGGTGGGAGAGAAGTCTGGGTTACACTTAAAGAAGAGTTTCCTAAGCTGCATAACTCATATATAAGTACATACAGGTTTGGCATGGGGAAATAGCCAAGTTAGGAAAACACTGAAAAATGCTGCAAAGGGAAAGTGAACTCCCAGTTGGGGAGCATTCCCCAGTATACCCTAAACCTATGGTATGAAACTAGGCAATAGCTTTCATAGCTGGGGAAGGGTCTTTTGCTACTGTACTTGCTCCCACTCTCACCTTCTCTGAACAATATGACCTACAAGTTCTCTTTTAAACCTAAGTTTCATTTTATAACTTCCTTCCTCACACACACAAACAGATTTAGGAAGATGGTTTTTTTTCCTACGGAAAACAAATTGCCAATACACTTTAGAGAATTTTAATTTTATTATAACCAACTATGCTTGACAAGAAAATTGGTGGAAAGTTAGCTGCAGTAACTGTAATTTTCTTAAAGGTTTTAAAATTAGTGTTTAAGGAATTAGTTTGAAAAATGAGCACACTCTGGTAAACTAGCAGTTAGATCAGTCACCTCCAAAGGAGTGTAGGGCACATACCCCTGGGTTCAAGTCCCAGGTCCAGGGAGAATCAGTGTAAACAACTAAATAAAAATAAAATAAAACGCTTCTTCTTTCTTTGTCTTCCTGTCTGCCTGCCTACTTACCTGTACCTTTCCTTAAAAAAAAAAAAAAAAAAAAAAAAGTCTCTAGAGGTTCTGATTAGGTTTGAGACTGAAACATCAGAAAAACTTATTGGCCATGACAAGATTCACAAGTGAAGTTTTCTATTTAGCACTGCAAACCACAGCTCAGAATACACCAGGAGGAGACCCTTCTGTAAGGCAGCCATCGGGAAGGGACCAGAAGAACCCATGTAGTCTAATTCCTGCACTGGGACCTCTCAGTTGCTGCTGTAGAGCAGACTCAGAGGTGAAACCTGAGTTTCATGGCTATTGTCTACCATATGCCAGTAATGCTCCTCATTCATTTTGGTAACTGAAAAAGCACACCGTGCATTTCCAGTGGGAGCACTGCTGCCAGTTCCATCAGTCAGCACACTGTGTTCCTTCCGTCTTCTCTGCACAATACTCTTTAGCCTTCTCCAATCTACTCCCTATGAAATCCCGCATGTGGGTTTTTATTGACATGACAGTATGATAACTTGATAATACACATTTAAAGTGGTTTTGTCTTCAGCGAGTTTCCATTTTAACAGGCATCAAAGCCAGAAGCTCAAGGAAACCTCTGTTTGTAAAAGTGCAGCAGCTTTTTTGAGGTATAATTGACATACAATTGACACTGCAGTACTTAAAGTTTTCGAGTATGACATATTTGGTATCAATTAGAAGGCCTATGTAGAACTAGAGTTCAGTAAATATTTTAATGTAATTTTAATCAAGTATTTATATTATGACACCTATATATATTTTCAATTGAAGTGAGTAAAAGTATATTTTCCTATTAACTGGATTTGAATTTAGAGGAATGTTTTCTCAAAAGAAAACTAATTGAATTTTAAATGTATAACGGTATATATGCAAGACAATTTGGATTAGTATCAGATCCTTCTTGGAACCAGTGATAGTTCTAGAATTTCCATAAAAGAGATTCCCTAAGAGGGGTCAGCAAAAAGAGGATAAAGGGGACTCATTTATTTACATTGTATGTTTATTTGGAGTGACTTGAAATTCTTTTTAATAGGCATGCCTTTTTTTTTTTTAATTTATAACACATCCTCAGGTAATTTTTTGTTCAGTGCTGTTTCATTATAATGTGGATGAGGGAAAACAAAAGCTTAGTCAGGGTTGACTTGAACAACATTATTTGAGGTTTTGTTATATCACTTTCACTTAAAGTCACAGTTTCATTAGCAGCTCGAGGACATTAAGTGAGGACTTTCTGTAGCATGATATCATGTAATTATATATTTACTTGTGGTGGCTGCCTTCTGATGGGTTTGGGTGGTTATTGGATATCCTCAAGAGTGAGCCCCCTCCCCTTGCCCTCTGCCTTTGAAGCCTGCTCTTTGGGCCCAATTCAACTCATCCACTCTAGTTCCATGCTACAATAATGAAGAAAACGCTGCAACTCAAAAGGATTCTTAAGTATCAAAGATTCGTGTATGCCTACTCTTCTGCCTTTTACAAAAAGATGAAAGCACACACTTTTAGAAAACTTTCTTGACAAAGTTTGGTATGCAAAATAAGGCTAGTTAGAGTCAGTTCAGCGTCAGTTCAGAGTCAGGGAGCTCATTTCCTCAAGTACTCCTGCTGTTTGAAGTTAGATTGGCTTGGAGGGCTTGAATTTGCTTGACTAAGACAGAATCTGGGACACCCATTGTTATTTCCTAATGTGTTGTTACTGCTTTGAGATTAGTCTTATATTCTAACACTTGCTGGTGGAGCCACAGGAGGAGAGGATCCAAAGCAACTGGGCAGGGTGTAAGAATAAAGCCAACCTGGAACAGTGGCAAAAATCCATGTATGTCTGTCTGTCTATCTATCTATCTATCTATCTATCTATCTATCTATCTATCTACATATACACACACATATATAAAATGATTCCGTTTATCTGAAATGTCCAGAAGGGACAAATCCATAGAGACAAAGTAGATTAGTAGTTGCCAAGGGCTGAGAGAAGGGAGAAAAGAGGAGTGATTGTGAATGGGTTTGAGGCTCTTTTAGGGGAAATAAAAATGTTCTAGAATTAGATTGTGGTGATGATTGTGAATATATGTCAAACCACTGAACTGGCTCAACCTGGTGGAGTAGTGTCTAGGTCAGTTGCCTCCAAGGCGCAAAGCCACAGACCCTTGGGTTGGAGTCTCTGGTCCAGGGGGAAAGCAACCAGTGTGAACAACTAGAGAAAAATAAAATGAAATGCTTCTTTCTCCTCTCTCTTCCTGCCTGCCTGCCTACTCAGCTTCATAACTGCATATATTTTTTAAAGTCTACACTGGTATCATAATCTTCCAAGGAACTATGAAGAATTCAGACTCCAAGGCTCTGTCCCAGGCTAGTGAATTCTAAACTTTAGGGATGGGGCTCAGTAATCTGTGGCAGAATCTACCAAGACTGAGGACTTCCTGACTAGGTAATCTACAGCTAAGTCATTTTACTCCTCAATTACTGAGACTCCTGAGTTCTACACCCATAATATGTTTCCAATCCATCGACATCTCTGTCCCCACTACCATTACCCCAGTGCAAACCACTATCATAGCTCACCTGGGCTTGCAACACCTCTGACTGCCCTTCTCATCTCTATTCCTGGTACCTGCTATGGTTTGAATGTTTGTGTCCACACCCTGCCCCAAGTGCATGTTGGAACCCTAACCTACAAAGGTGATGATATTAGGAGGTATTTTAATCAGGAGGCTAGAACCCTTGTGAATGGAATTAGTGCCCTTAAAAAGGAGAGTCCAGAGAAAATTACCCTAATTTTTTATAATGACATTGAAGTTTGCTTCATGTTATCATAAATTTTCATCTGGGGACACACATACACACAAACCCTAAAACAAGGGTCCAGAGAGACCCTAGCACCTAAAAACTTTGCAGACTTGTTGAGAAGGCACTGACTGTGAATCGGGAAGGGGGTCTTACCAGTAGGCACCCATGCTATTACCCCGATCTTGGACTTCCCAGCCTCCAGAGCTGTGAGCAATACTTTCCTGATGTTGTTAACCTAGTATGTTGCGTTTTGTTGTAGCAGCTCATGTGGACTACGACAGTACCTTTCTTTTCCTGCCTGAAGCCGAAGAGATGTTTTCAAAATGCCCCTTTCTTGCTTAAAGTTAGTGTATCCTATTGCACCAAAACCAAATTTTTTCATGTCAGACAGACAGCCCTGCAAGACCTGGCCTTTGTTAACCTTTCTGTCTTCATTGCAATCACTTAATCTTGCTTAGTACACTGGCAAGAGTACCTTAAACTTTTTCCAGCTCTGGGCCTTTGTATTTCCTTTTCCCTCTTAATACTTTCTCACCTGGGTACTTTTTCTCATCCTTCAGATCCTAGCTTGAATGCCCACATCTCAGAGAGGTCTTGCCTGATCATCCATTCTGCAGTGGACTTTTCTCCAACACACACACACACACAGACACACATGCACACACAGACACACATGCACATACAGATTTTGTCTGGATATTCTAGTTCATAGCACTTTTATAAGTTATAATTACATGCTTGATGCTTATTATCTATCTTACCGGTGGATGTGAGTCCCTGAGGTCAGAGACCTAGATATTCTTGTACATTGATACATTTCTAGTACTTGGTTCAGCGCCTGGTACATAGTAGATATTCATGTCTGTTGAATGATTAACCATGATCTTTAAACCTAGCCTGACTTGCAGTATATAGGTTTCGGGGAATTATGATTTGATCTAAATCCAGGTGATAGTAATCATGTTTTCAAGGGGTTGGTGCACTTCCATTGTTGTCACGAGTGCTATGAATTATTGGCTTCTGGGAGGAGGGTTCTCGACCTTGTCTCAAGGTGCTTGGTGAAGTTCTAGCGTGGCCTTTGTAACTGGAACTTTTGAGGAGAGGCAGTCTTAGTGATAGTCACCCGCATGTTCTCAGACCCAGTATTCTTCATTTCACATACTCTGATAATCTCATTGTTTTCTTCCAATTTAGAGAAATAAAGGAGATTTCTAATTAATGTTTCTTGCAGTTTAGGTTATTGTGGAGGTTAGAACTGTTAAAAGTGGCAGAAATCCAACTTCATTCAGTTAAGGGGGATTTTATTGGAATTACTCGGACAACTCATGTATTCAACATGAATGTAACAGATGTACATATATATACATACATGTGCATAAATACAGATACAAATATGCATCTATCTATAATCTAATCTAGCATTCTAATTGCTGGGCTCTGTGCTTGATTTTAGATGTAGAATAGTGATTAAAATCTGCAAAGTTGAAACCAAGCCATAGGAATGTAGGAATGGTAAGAATGAAGTTGAGATTTAGGCGTAGCTGGAACTGGGGGCTTGAGTGTCATAGAATTCTGTCTTTGTCTCCTCTGATGTTTATCAGCTTCATTTTTTTCCTCACCGAATACCATGTATATCTTCCATGGAGGACAGCAAACATGTTGGCTGACCATGTTGCATGACTATGTTTGGTCAGCAAACAAAGTAACCAACTGTCTTACATTTATGTTTGACAGCTCCTACCACCAGACAAAGGCTAACTCACGCACTTTTTTGCATTAAATTAAAAAGTCCTGGGACAGTCCCTGATGCTTAGCTTGAATAAATTTACTCACTGCTGAAAAATACCCACATTAGCCAAGAGGTGAGGGTCTTGAAAACACGTGCTCCCTATGTGGAGGTTGGAGAGTGGTTTCTAAATAAAGGATAATAAATAAAGAGGAAGCTAGGTTTCCTTTCCATGGTTTTCTAGCCCTGTCATCTCACATAATTAAGCATGTGAGTCAAAAGTGTAAGCAAAAAAAAAATCTAGGATCGAAGACACTAATTAGAGGACTGAAGAATGTAATCATGTGTAGAGCTTTGAAACTCCCCTAAGGTATAAAGCTTTAGGCCTAATTATGAGAAGATGCAGGTCATAAGTATGCAGTTATCTTGGGATGTCAGAGTTGCATAAGTATGATTACCTTGTAGGGTAATAGTAAATAACAAGTCTTTTAACACCTAAGGGATAGAAAATGGACTAGTGATCTGCTATTGAGATTCAGTATTTAGGTTTCATGATCTTTGGTGTAACTCTTCATTAGTGGATAGTTCCATATCTTTATGTGCATTTTTTTTTGAAATGCCGAGTAGATATTTCATCAAAACTGTCTTTTAGGAAAACTGTTTTATGACTTACTTAAAAGTTTCTTAAAAGTTTTATGACTTACTTAAAAGTTTCTCCAGGGGGCTGGAGAAGGGGGAAGACTGCTTATTGCTTGTGAGTATAAAACAACAGAGAAAGAGAGATCAATAGAACACTTACAGGGCTGGCACAGGGCAAGATTTATATAAATTTAATTGTGTTCATCTTGAATAATCCATGAAGAAAAGAAATTGTGACAGTCATTAGCCTTCAGTCCAGATCTCCTGGACCCATACTCACCAGGGTGGGTTTTGATCTGAGTTTACTTCTAGCTGTAGCCTCTACTGATATTTAGCTAATGAAAATTTCAAAGTAGATTTTCTAACTACAGTACATGGCAAGTAGAAGGATGAGCTTTGGAGAATATGATCTGTTTAATAAAAAGAATTAGCGCTGACCAGCTCGCTGTCCTTATGATGTGAGAGTGTGCTGCTCTTAGTTATGTATCATGGGTAAAATAAGAAGAAACCCAAGAAGGTAAGGTTCATGTTTTTCTCTAGGGAGAAGTATTTTTTGACATAAAGTAGAAAAAGGTATTCCTCTCTGCATAACAAATAGATGTGCAGGCCTGTAACCACACTGGCTAACTTCAAATCCTGACTTTGTCATGGACCATTTAATCGTCTTGGGCTTACTTCCTCATGGTTAGGTTCAAGTTCATAATAGTGCATATCACACAGGCATGATATGAAAGGGCTACATTATGAATATGTAAAGTGCTTAAAGTATGTGCACTTAGTGAGTCCTGTATTATTGCTAATTGTCAACAAGTCAGTCACTGAGCAGTAATCGATATAGCATCCTAGAATTCTTGATGAAGTCTTAGGACAGAATAATTTTAGTCTTTTCTGCTCCCATTAACACCACAATCTTTATTTTAAAGGAAGGTGTAGACTGGAATGAAGGTAAGTAGGTAGGCAGGCAGGAAGAGAGAGGAGGAAGAAGCACTTTATTTATTTTACTTAGTCATTCACACTGGTTGTTCCCGCCAGAACCCGGAATTCGAGCCCAATACCCTGCTTCTTTGGAGAGGACTGACCTAACTGCCACTCCACCAGGGTGCGCCAACACTACAATATTTAAAAAATAAAAATGCTGTTGTGCAGTAATTTGGAAACATTTATATTGACTTTATAAAAATGTCTTTTGCAATTGCTTATTGTAGTTCTATTAGAATATCAAGTTCTGTGTGTATGTAAATATATAACCTATATAAGCATATGACTGAAAACATTAAGACAATAGACATTCTCTTATAATTGTTCATAGGTTATCATTATTAACACATTGATCAATTATACATTTATTAAAACAAAAATATATATTGAGCATTGGGCTAGAATTAATATTCATTCTTTTCCCCCTCATTCTCAGACCTTCCACTTCCTATTTCCTCCTCCTTTCCTCCTTTTATGAATATGTTTGAAAGTCTCCCTGGGGTATATACCTGGAGCAAAATTGATTTGTATATTTTATATACGAATCCATTTGTTGGTTTTAAACATTAAAATGAAAAATATCCCATTTGTCAGTTACTGATTAACCTTGTTAATGTGTGGTGTCTTTTACAAAAACTAATTTTAGTTTTGATGAAATAAAATTAATTAGGGTTTTGATTCTGGTCAAGATGGAACAAGCATGCTTTAACTTACCTTTCCCTCTGAATGTAAGTAAAAATTCTGAACAGAATACATATAGCAGTTGATTGTCTGATTTTTAAAAAAATCAATATTCTTTATAGAATTTAAGCAAGACCCAGAGTCAACAGTATTTAAACATTTTCTCCTAAAATATACTTTAGGTGCATCATATGTATTTTCATATGTATTGACTTTCAGTTCTAATTTTCTCTCTTTCTAGGACTCTGAATATGTGAATTTAAACCTTTTCATATTGTCATATAGTCCGCTGAAATTTCTTTCATTTCTTTCTTCCATCTGTATCCTCTCTATTTTTCTTTTCTCTCTTACCTCCATTTTGTGTATTGAGTCTATTCAGTGAATTTTTAGTTTTTCCAGTGAATTTTCAGGTTTTTATTATTGCAGTGTATTTTTCCTCCTAAAATTTCCACTTGGTCTGCTTTTATATCTTCTATTTTTCTGCTGAGAGTTTCCATCTTCCCATTTGTTTCAAAGGAATTCTTTTTTTCTTTTTAAGGAAATGTGCAGACAGGAATGAAGAGAGGAGGAAGCAGTTTAATTTATTTAGTTGTTCACATTGGTTATTCCCTGCCACCCACTCCCGCCCTCGCCCCTGCCCTGGGATATGAACCCGGGTTCTTGGGATCTGTGTGGACTGCACCGACAGAAGGTGGCTGACCAAACTATTACTCTACCAGGGTGTGCCCAAAAGATTTCATTCTTATTTAGGGAACATGGTTATAATGGTTGATTTAAAGTCTTTGTGATAATTACAACGTCTTTATCATCTCAGTATTGATATCTGTTAATTTTGCTTTTCTTGATAAGATATTGCTATTTTCCTGACTGCAGATGTCAAGCAACTTTGCATTGTACCTGGGACATTTTGAATATTATGTTATGTGACTCTGGATCACATTCCCATGAAAGAACTGGGAACTATTTTATACCAGCCTCTCAGTTATGCTTAGATATTTGAATATTATTTTCTAACAAAATTGTTCTACATAGAGTGGTTTCTATTTCAACAATTCTGCTTTAGTTGAATCTTCTTGGGAAATTTTTATTTGCGAGATCTCAAATTGTAGATCTTGAGATGTAAGTCTCTATGACTTTAATGGAAGTCTGCTTGATTATATTTTAGCATGTTAATCTGACGACTGGCAAATGGAACAAGCATACTTTAACTTACCTTTCCCTCTGAGTGTAAGTAAAAATTCTGAACAAAATACATATAACAGTTGATTGCCTGATTTACTTTTCAATCTGATAAACTTTTAGCTCTCATGAAAATGAAACTCCATTTTTATATTTAGTGTCTTTCTTTCCTTTTTAAGAGTTTCATACGTTAAATAATATTTGTTTCCAACTTACAGTTTTTTTCATTTCTTGACAGAGTCAATATGGTAACATATATGTAGCTTTTATTCTTAGCTGAACTTGGATCTGACAGGTTTTCCTGAAGGTATTCAGTTTTGCCTGTTAGTTTTTGGACTGTGACTTTGAACTTGACATTTTCAGCCTGATGGAATTTATCTATCTTTGATGCAGCAGGAAAAAAGAGAAAAATGATTTGTATATACTTTTGATTTTGGAATTCTCTTTCTTTCTTCTCTCATTTCTTCCTTCTTCCAGCTGGGATCTCCCTAAAGAAACAAAATCAGCTCATTTGAAAAAGTACTTGACTTTTAGCAGCTTAGTTCTGTAAATATGAAATTGCCACATGTACAAATCCAAGTTTCTAGAGTTTTTGGTTAGGACTAACTGTTCTTTAGTTAGATTAGCAAGGGAGGGTATTATTGAATTTCAAATAAAGAATACGTTTTAGTTTTATGAGTTAAGCCAACTTAATTCGTGAAGCTATATAATGTCTATGGCATTTTCATTTATGCTGCCAAAATGGTAATCTGTTTTAGAAACCTTTTTTAAACCTCAAAAGTAATAGATATTTTATGCAGCTGAGTAAATGACAGTCGATATTTTCTATAACTATCTGAAATCATTTTGCTGAACTTTTACACAAACGTGTTAGCCTAAAATGAACATTTTAGCATAATGTAATATGATTAGCTAACATATTCTACATGCTGGTTATTAACTCTCCAATTTCTATAAAGAAGCATTTAGGAAATATTATCTGTAAGAATAAAGAAAAGTTATCACTTTAAAGAGGACTGGATTATGTATCATCGATTTCTGGGGTAGACATATTCGTATACCAGAAAATACTAGTATAAGCTTCTTATATTTTTAGATACTTTGATAATACTGTTACATACTACTAGAATTATATGAAGAAATGGGATAATGTAATTCTTTTGGTGTTCTTCTGATCACCAAATTCTGATGTGAAGTTGAGGGGACTTCCCCATACACCACCAACAAAAAATTCTCTGACAGCAGCAGGGTATCCAAGAATTCAACTCAAATCTAACACGACCCAGAGGTAGCATCAGGTTCCACAGGTTCAGGGGTTCAGTCCCACAAGGCTCTATGTACTCACTATACTTTAGATACGAATCAAAGTCCAGTTTGTTACCTGTACTTCTGACCAAATAACTAAGTCAGAGGTTCCCACAACCTCCTCCTCGGGTTCAGTGAATTTGTCAGAGTGGCTCACAGAATTCAGAGAAACATTTTATTAATACCACCAGTTTGTTAGGCAGCAGGTAGCCATGGGCAGGGAGTAAGAGGGGGAAGAGCAGAGGAGAGAAGAGAAAGACATGCTGGTGCAGGCTGATAAGGTCACAGACATCAGTGCAGACAGGGTTGGTAAGGAAGGAGACATCCTGAGGCCACAGGCAAACAGAAGAAAGGGGTCTCCACCAATCAGCTTAAATGTTAGGGACCCACCAACCAGTAATCTTAGAAGAGGGGAACCAGAGCCACACTTTGTGGGCTGGGCTTAACTTGGGTGCAGTACAAGCACAGGAGAAGTATTTATCATCTGTTGAACCCAGCACATTATATGCTCATTATAATAAATTAGCATTGCGGTTATGACGCCCCCCCCCCCTTTTGTGGACAATCAGGGAGAATCGTGGGTACTGCGCTGAGTTACTGGAACTCCACTCCTTTCCAGAGAAAACCCTCCCCAAAATGCCCCTAGGTAGAGCCAGAAACACCTCTAGGTGGGGTCAAGGCTGGAACTCAGCCGGAGCCCCTGTGACCGTCCACACCACTAGAACTCGGGTGGGCTCCTCTGGGAACCACCTGCCGGCTGTCCTAGAGGGTGTACTCTCTCTTGCCACATCTTTTCACCCTTTCTTTCAGTTTGCCAGTAAACTTCGCTTTATTTTTTCCCTCTGGAGCGCTGGTGAATCTGTGACGCACTGTCTTGGGACAGGTGATCTCCACAAGAACTCAAAGAAGAGATCACCCTTTGCAGAATCGACTTTGTTCTAACAGGCTCCACCTCAGGAGCAGCCAGGCAGATTGAAGAGATGCATAGGGCGTGGCATGCAGCAAAGGCACAGAACTTCTTTCCAGACTGACACTCTCCTAGCACTTCAATGTGTTTCTGAAGGGCTCTGAACGCTCTTTTTGGGTATTTACCAAAGCTTCTTCATGTAGGCATGGTTGATTAAATCATTGGCAGTCAACCTCTAACTGCTGAGATCTCAGGGATGGGGACCGAAAGTTCCAATCCTCTAGTCTCTTGGTTTGTTCTCAACCAGTTCCCACCCTTGGGTGCTTCCAAACGTCACCCCATTAACGTAACAAATGATACTTTTGTTGCTTTGACACTTAGGGAATTTCAAGGGTTTTAGGACCTGTGAGTCAGGAACTATGGATGAAGACCAGATGTTATGTATATTTTGGTCATCTGAATGACCAGCTGTATATTTCTTATAAACCACAGTATCATGGGAAGATAACTACTGAGTGGCATTCATGCATTGTGGATCATATACAATAATTTGTTCAGTTGTTTGTTTAAAATCTGGCCATGCCACTCCACAAGACAAGAAGAGTGTGGGGTGAGGGGGCGCTGTCACCCTCCGTTTTCCGAATCACACTGAGACTACAATGCTAGTGTGCATAACCTGAGAATTTGGCAAGAGGTGGCAGTTTAAGGGGTCTGGAACTTGGATGTGTGAACTGGGGTGACCAGTCATGTGCGCGTGCGTGCGTGCTTGTGTGTGTGTGTGTGTGTGTGTGTCTGCATGTGCACATGCACATGCATGTCCAAGTAAGGTTGTGGGAGAAGGGAGCTGGGGAATCACAGCACAGTACCAAGAATGTATGAATTTTATCTGTTTAAAATTAACTTAAAAACCAATAAAGATAACTTTTCACCTTCATGGCAGTGCCAATCTTATAAGGAAGATAAATACTGTAATATAAAATGATAAACTAGTAATTCAAGGCTGTAGAGGGTATTAATAACTAACACCTATTGTTTCCAGAGTTAAAAACACATTGCATGTATTTTCTTATTTAATCTTCACAGAAACTCTGTGTGATTGGTGCTATTATTGTTCCTATTTTAAAGTTAGGAAATTGAGGCTTAGGTCAACTACAGTCCCATAAACACTGAGTGGCGAGCCAGGATTAGAACTTCGATCTCATCTCTAACTTCTTAGGCCCTCCACCTTGCTTCCTTGTGCCTCAGAGCATTGAGCTGGAGAGAACAGGGGAAGTACCTGATGGGATACAGGACTGATTTTGAAAAAAAAGTGCTGATGATATTTGAGTGCTACTGGAAACATTAGAAGAGTATTAGCAAAAGATGAGTCAAAGAAAATATCATTAAAGAGTCTCTCCATATCTCCACATTAATAGTTTTTCTTTATGGGATCCATTAGAAATGCACAATGAAAGAACAATAAGGTTTCAAAACTAGAACGAAAAGCCCTCTCAGTGGAAATATTGGGCTCTGTGGAGGAGCAGGTGCAATGCTTTAGATACACAAAGTGTTTCTCAAGATGACATTGGGTAAAGTTTTCTTTCTAAAAGCAGAAAAGGGACTGAAAAACTGTGCCAAGTCTCCTCTAGGTCAATGAGAAACCAAGTGAGGTGAAATCACCCTTCTCACTTGATAAGCATTCCTTTTCTGTGAAAACATTTACTTTCAGAGTTTAAACTGCCGCAATTGGGCCACTGGGCTCTCTTTGTTCTGCACTGTTAAATTCTGAATATTATGTCTAACACTACATTCTACCTGACAGGTGCCACCAGGAGAGCAGTACACCATCTGAGGACTCACCTCTGCACATCAAGAAGCTGTCTTTTCAAGGCCACAGTGCCTTTCGACCCTTGCCTTCCCCCTCCAGGAGGAGCTGTCTTTCCACTTCAGCCACTGGCAAGGCTGTCAGCGTGCCGTCTTGCACAACAAACACAAAGGAACCCCAGGGACTTCCAGATCACAAAGTCTCTCTAAGCGAAATCCCTTTCAAGTGCTATGGGAACGGAAATGAGTTTTACTTAGGAAATTCCTCCCTGCCCTCCCCTTTACAGAGTAACCCAAACCTAGAGAGGAAGGAATCAGAACTTCATTTGTACATTACTTCCACAACATCACCAATATTTCTGCACTTAAAAAGTTCATGGAACAATTCCATTATAGTAAGTGTCCTCTGCGTTAACCTTGACTTGAGTATTGTTTGTTAGTGTGTGTCTGCGGTAATCATGCCTTTTCTCCTCTACCTCCATTTTGGAAATTTAGTCATAGAATTTAGTAATATTGTGAAAGAAATAATGCCCTGCACAATTAAGTAGATGGTTTTATGCAGGCTGTAGTAATAGGGGAAAAATGCTCATTAATAGGGGAAAATGCAAGTCTTAAAAAGGAGAGGGCCATGGGGTTTTATAGAGGCAACTAAATAAGGGTGTTATAAGGGAATCTCCCAGGACTCCTGAGGAAAGATGGAAACAGGTCTTACTTTGGAATGTTTGTAAGTAGGGTGGGCTTTGGCAGTTTGCTGGGGTGATTTTCATTTCTGCTTTCAAAAAGCATAGCGCTTAAAGGTCAACATTGTCAATATATGTTTTTGTATATACAGAAAGTATATGAAATGGGAGTCATTATGATAGAATCAGATAATTTTATAGAGATTGTCCAGTCCAAGTCCCTTAACTTATAAATGAGGAAAGTGAAGCAAAAATCTTTGAGTCACACCCTGCTGGAGAGCAGTTTGATCAGCTGCCTCAGCCAGTGCAGTCCACTTACAGCCCAAGGACCCTGGTTTGTGTCCTGGGGGTCAGGAGGAAGCAACCAACATGAACAACTAAATAATATAAATAAATGCTTCTTCCTCTCTCTCTCTCTTTCTGCCTGCCTAATTGCCTTCATTGCTGTCTGCATCTTTCCTTTAAAACGAGAAATAATTAAAAAGTGACTTTCTCAAAATTTTCTAAGTTCAGAGGCAGAGTCAGACCTTCCACTTAGGGATCTTTATATGATACCAGGACTGGTTTAAAAATTTCTTTTACTCAGAAGCTAGAAAGCAGAGGGTTTTATAAATGATGAAAAATTATGAAAGATTACAAGCTAACTTTTTTTTTCTCATAGCCAGTTCAGAATGCTTAATGTTTAAATGTTAAAAATTTCTCTAAAATTTTAAACAGCTTTCTTCAATTAAGAATGTAAAGGAATCATAAATAGACAGAAACCCATGGTCTATTAAAAGAAGGCCTAGGTTCTAATGAAAAATCCAAAACAATCGACTTTTAAAAATCTCTCTATTGCAAATTAACTGTTGAATCTTCTCTGACTCACTCCCGGTTCTAGTACTACTTTTTAATTCTGTAGCAGAGGCCAAAGTTGAGGCAAGTCACTGAGGCCAACTCATAGCCCTTCTGCTAACACTGTAATAGCAGTAACGTGTGTGTTATTATCTGGTAGAGTCTGTTCTGATGCTTTTTGTACATCAGCTCATTTACTCTGTACAACCTTATGAGGCTACTTTCACTTTGTTGATGAGGAAATTGAGGCACAGAAAATAAATGATATGGACATGTTTGCACAGTGTGAAAATGGGATTTGTACCCAGGAAGTCTGATTTTTTTTTCTAAGACTACTGAAATAAATGTAGGTGGAGTGGGTTTATCTTTATGAGTTAGATACTGTTATTCAAATAATTTTTATCCCTTGAACAATAAAAAATGAGTAAGCAAACATTTCATACATGAATGAAAAATCAGGTCATCATTCTGGTAAGAAAAAGATATTTAGTAATAAAACCCACACTATTTCCCCATTCCACTCACCTACCTACCACCCTGCTCCGAAATTAAGGGATAACACAGGAGTAAAATTGTTTGGAATTGTAAATAATTAGCATTTCAGAAATTTCTTCTGAACTTTTAAGTCTTAATTTAAAGATTAGTGAACTGTGTGCCCGTTTGTTTGAAGACTCAGGATGAATGGGAATCTCCTTAAAGAGTTAAGGAGAAAATAACGTTATTACTAGAAAAGTTAAACCTATTGTATATCTATGCTTAGCACATTAACTAGGTAAGTGATCATTACAAAGTTGAAATAGGTGTGCCCTAGTGTTCAGGTGTTAAGTCTGCAGCTGTGGTAAAGTTTACATAAAGCCCAAGGACCAGGGTTCTTGACCTGGGCCCCAGAGGTGAGAAACAACCAACATGAACAAATAAATAATTATTTTTTAAAAGGTTGAAGTAAATGACACACCCTGGTGGCTCAGGCACTAAGCTAGCAGCTGGGATGTGAACCATGTAAAAGCCCAAGAACCCAGCTTAGGTCAGGGTGAACAACCAAAATAAATAAAAATGCTTGCTTGCTCCTCTTTCCCTTTCTCCCTTCCTTCCTCCCTCCCTCCCTTCCTCCCTTCCTCAAAAATACTTTATCCTGCTCTCCCTTCCTTCCTCTAGAAAAGAATCTTCTAAAATAAGGTTGAAGCAAATCTATATATACAAATGTGAAAAACTGCCCACCATCTGCCCACCAAAATGTTTGAGACTAATATGTTATATAATTTAGAGAGTATTAAATATATTCTATAATTTATCACCTATATAAATATAATACATGTATATGTTATAATTTATATTTTGTATATGCCTGAAAAGATAGAAACCAAAATGATAATAGTAATTTACTTGAATAGTAGGATGGGAGAGATGAGGGATTTTTATCTTTTATACATTTATGCACCATTTAATTTTAATGGAAATTTTTATTATCAGTTGTTACGTTTAAAACTTTTTTTTTAAAACTATGGAAAAAAATTCCTGTGATAGTATAAAACTCTGGTATAAATTCCATAAATCCAGTACTATTGAAGAGAGTAAAAAGAATAGATACATGATATTGACTAAAAGTAGAAGGAACTGATTTTCAGTGAACAAAAATTTGAATTATTCTCACTTTTCCCCTTTTTCAGAAAGCTACTCTTTTACAAGATCCCCTATATGTTAATGAGCTCAGTCCTGCTATTGGAAGTAAAAAACCCTACAGGTAAGGAGTGATGCTCTAATACACTTGTATATTCTCTGCTCCTCTCTCCTAACTCTGTGTTGCTAGCCATCACATTTAAGCCTTCCTCAACTCTCTGCAATTTTAAGTCTGTAATACAATCACCCACTGGATATCACCTCTTGGTTGTCTCACAGAAACCTTAATGTCAGTATATTCAAAATACAACTCATCGTCTTTTTTCTGGGACCTGACCTTCCTCTTATGTTTCCTAATACAGGGCATGCTGTCATTATCCCAGATCACTTAACCCAGAGTCCTAGATGTCACCCTTACATTCTCTCTTCTCTGTACCAACTCCCATTCAGCTAATCACCTCATGATTTACTGTGCTTCTTTAATATATGGGAATAACATTCACTTCTTTCCACTGCGACATACTCAGGCTCAGTGAACTCCGCCCTGGGCTCCTACAGTATTTTCTAGCTGGCCTCTGCCTTCACTTTTGCCCTGCTGTAGATCATTCTCCATTCTAATGAAGGAATATTTTGATCATGTGACGCCTTCCTTAAAGCCTTCGAATAGTTTCCCAATGTCCTTAGGAGAAGGTCTACATTCCGTAAACAACTTACACAGATTTTCCTGGTATCTCTTTTCCTTTTCTGTCCTCAACTATTGTGTCTGCCCCCAAGCCCTGCTCATGCACTAAGCTCCTCATCCAAATAACTCACTGTTCTCAAAAAGCTCTCTGTTGATTTTTTCTCTGAGCCCTAATTCTGGGCCCTATTTTTGAACCCTATTCTCTTCTTTCCTTTTGTGAATAACTTCAATTCATTCTTAGCTTACTAGCTCTTTCTCTAAAAAAAAAAAAAAAAAATTTCTTGACCCCTCAAAAATGAGTTACATACTGAGTGGGAGAGGGACCTGTGGTGTCAAGCAGAGAGGAGGGGGGGTCTCTTAACAAAAACAAATGATGCTCTGCAGGGTCATGTTTACCTTGCAATAATGATAGGTTTCTCTAATAAAAGGTTATTTCTGGAGATCGTCCTAAATCTGGTTCATACCCCCAGTATTCATTCTTCTAGGTAATTAAGGGAGAGGTTAAAGTTTTTCTTGAGATCTGAAGGACTCTGTACGACCTTAACTGAAATAATCCACATGCCAATGTGATATGTCTTGGAAAGGGCTGTTCTGAATATCTTGGGGAGGCCTATCTGAACTTTTTTTTTTTGGGGGGGCGGGGCTATCTTTCAACATTTGCAGCATTTATCAGTCTCTTTTATGATTATTGTTTGACAATGCTCTGCCCTATTAAGCAGTGTTCTTCTTAAGGACAGGAACTGTATCTTGGTCATTGGCACAAAGCAGGCTGTCCGTAAGCCTCTACAGAATGAATGGATGGATGCACCCTGGTGGAGCAGCAGTTTAGTCAGCTACCTTCAGCTAAGAGCGCAGTCCACATACATCCCAGGGACCCATGTTCCATCCTGGGACCAAGGTGAGCAACCAAGATGAACAGACAGCTAAATAAAATAAATAAACAAATCCTCTTTCTTCCTGCCTGACTGCCTGCTCACCTTCATTCCTGCTTGCTGCACTTTTCCTTTAAAAAAAAAAAGGAATGAATGAGTGAATGAATGGGATAAGGTAAAGGTTGGGACCAGATCATATAGGGCCTTGCAGGTGAGACCAAGGAATGTGGATTTTATCCAGACTTCAAAGTTCTATTATGTTAAATGACTATTGACCTTATATTGAGGTAGTTACTTGTGATATGACCATCTCTTGCATAGATATGAGCCCCCATAAGACAAAGAGTATGTCTTATGAATTTTTAGATTTTTCATACTTAAAACAGTGCTTCGCACATTGAAAACACTCAGTGAATTGATGATGCCAAAATTTTTTATATTGTCAGTCATGGACAAGCTTCAAGAGGTTTATAACATTCATGAATATTAGGGGTCCTGTAAATGAGCTAAGAGTAAGTTAATTTTAAAAGTTGCGTAATAATTCCCCACTTAAAGGAACCAAAGCTCTTTGGAAAGATGACTAATCATAGGTCTGGGGCAGGAAATATTCAGAATGACTGTGAAACAGCATTTGTACCCGAATGCAGAGTAACAGGGGCCACAACTAAATAAGAGCCATATAAGGGCCCTCAATGACAAAGATGTGATCGTTTGAGTATTAGAGAAAATGATGGTTGTGATGGTTAAAGTACAGTGAATATGTAGACTCAGAAGTGAATAACAATGCATCACAGAAAACCAGCCCCTGCCCAAACAGATAGGAATTACAATGTATTGAACTTCGTTAGAAGTGAAAATGGTAATAATTCTGTCTCTGCAAATCAACAAACACCTAGGAAGAATTGAGGTTTATCCCACTTGTCCGGTATGAACTGTAATCAGTTGAGTATCCAACTAGCCCTAGTTAATGAGGGCAAATTCCATTTTACAGAGTTCCAGCTAATGAATGTGGAAGGTTTAATAGAGTTAGAAAATTGCTGTTTTAACAACCGCTAGATTCATGCAACAATTCTCAGTGGGTGATGATGCCATTAGGCACAACGGTGAGGCGGAACTTCAGAATGGCGGGATCATTTTGTAAATAGCTAATAAACCCATTGATTAGTCTTTGTATCACTTGAGTGGGACAAACCAGCCTTTTGTGTCTCAGTATTTGATGAAATATGAGACACACCTCACCACTTACAAAGTGTCTTTTTAAAAATGAACCTAAATTAAAAGTGTGTGTATGTCAGACAAATGGAATGAAATTTTGACACATATAACAACATGGATTAACTTTGAAGAAATTATGCCAAGTGAAATAAGCCAGATATAAAAAGACAAATATTCTATTTACATGAGGCACCTAGAATAGGCAAACTCATGGAAACAGAAAGTAGAAAGAAGGTATCAAGGGCTAAGTGAAGTTTCCATCTGTCTACACAGAACATGAAATGTTTCTCTTAGTTACTTTCACTGTGCTTTTCTGAATCACTAGTTGTAAGGAGAAGTTACTTAACCTCTCTACCATCCTATCAATGTGATCGTAATTGCCCTAAGCCCCCTTAGTGGGACTGAATGAGCTAGTCCATGAAAAGTACCCAGACCAGTGTCTGCCACCAAGTCAGTGTTCGGTTAAGTGCAAATTGTTATTACTGAGCACAGTGGGAGATGAGAAGAGCATTTAGCCTGAAGGCTGCTGAAAATCACTGAGGGGCCAACACAGTGACACAGATAACTACATGGAGTAAAATACGAATTAGGGTGCTATAAGAAGTGTGGGAGAGATGAAATGGAAGAGTCCCTATTTGTTGGTGGAATTAGAGAAAGCTCTAAGTGGAAAGTATTACTCGTTTTAATGAAACCAGCTTTTCCTGAAGCATGGAAAACTCATGGTCAGTGATGGGGGATGATTTCATGTGGTATTCTGACATGGCATGAAAGAACTTTGAATTCCATGGTGAAGAAGTGATTATTTTTTCCCAACTAATCTAATCTCTTAGGGAGAACCTCTCATGTGAAGCCAGGTGCCTACCTGCCTTGTTGTCAAAGGCAGCAGGCCTCATGCTTAAAATATGGAGCATACACACAGAATCTATGTTGCTTTCATGAATTTTTAGTTACCCTCTGTTTATGGCAAGTGATACTGGTTCCCCCTATAAAGTATTGCTACAGAGTTTTCTTTATAAATAAATCTCTCTAAGAAAAAAAGAGTTGATTTAAAGAAAAAATATTAAACAATGTGTGTGTGTGTGTGTGTGTGTGTATACACATACTTTTTTTTAAAGGAAAGGTGCAGGCAAGAATGAAGGTGAGCAGGTAGGCAGACAGGAAGAGAGAGGAGGAAGAAGCATTTTATTTAGTTGTTCACACTGGTTGTTTTCCCCCTGGATGTGGGACTTGAATCCAGGGATATGTGGCCTGCTCCTTTGGAGGCGATTGACCTAACTCCTGCTCCACCAGGGCGCACCAGCAATAATATTACATATGGTTCATAGACTATGGTGAATGGTATGTGAACTCTGAGTGAGATTATAAGAGGGGAACGAAAGTTTACCAGGGACTGTGAGCATATATTCCTGATACTGCTGGATTAAAGGGGCCATAGACAAAAATTATGTTGGGAGAGTAATAATTCAGTTTGGAAGGAGGAAGCTTTATAACTGATGAGTAATAAAGATAGAAGTAAAAAAGAATCCACTGTATTAAAATTTCATTAGTAACAAAGTTTTACAAACCTGTCAGTAATTATTGATATTCCTCAAATAACAACTGTTTCTTATCATTTCTTACATGGAAATTTTTCTTGTGTTTCTGTAGATCTGAGGAGAAAATTAAGCACTTCGGTCAACTTAAATCTGAACTTTTTCTTAAAGACAACACTTTGGGGAAGATACTTTGTTTAATTACAGAACTTAAGGTAGCAGCCCAGAAAAACTTCATTCTAAAAAGGCTGTTCTGGAAAGTAGGTGTCTTGTTCTGTTTTGAATCTTTAAAACTTGTGTCATCTGTTTATGAAATGCAGCATATTCAAGCACAAAAATACAAATAAACGTCTTGTATTCTGATGCATATTAAAAATCGTGATTAAATTTAGTGCAATTCATGTATTAACATGATTGAAACGTGATACACTCTATGATGTATTTGTGCGTGTTGGGAGGGAGGAGAAGAGAAGAGCAGTAGTTAAGATAGGACCTCACATGGGTTGGGTTGGTCACATGCAAGCGAAGGGAGATAATAAAGAGAAGCCTCTGGCATGTGAGGTGTGGCATGACAGATGAGAGTAGATTTCAAGAAGTTTTAATGTGCAGATTCCTCTATAATAAAAATACAGCTGAAAATTACTTTGGAGTATAGACCTATTACTTTTTCAAATGCCACTCCTGGTGAGTCAAGAGAATCTAAGTCTCACTTCGCAAGGTACAAGTTGACTTATCTTCACTTAGTTTCACTTTCAGTTTCAGAGGCACTGAAAAGCCCAGGTGAGCACTGTTACCCTGCTAATGAGACCCAGGTGAGCGGGTGGGTCCTGGCTGGGGTGAAGTCTGCACTGATGAATATATGCTGCGCTCTGATTCCAGCCAGCCATCTCATCAGTGTTGCCATCCTTATACTGAAGTATGCAATCTCCCCAACCATACAAACAATTCTGGACATTTCTTAGATTCTGAGTGCTTCACATGTAGTATTGACCAGCCATTCTGTTTTGTCCAAATTAGGATGATGAGCTGTTTGAATTTGCTTGGGGTTGAAGAAGATCCCGGGATTTGGGGCTTTCTGGCAAAAACTAGTGCAGTCTCAAGCAAATTAGGAGGGTTGATCCTCCCTAATAGGAGAACATAGTAACTAGAATAAAGTATGTCAAATATCCCCAATATTGAGACACATAAGGATGATGTAGTGTCAAATACACTTTAGGTTTTGGTTTTTAAGGCTCTCCACTAGATAGTTGGGCAGGTTATCAGGAAGAGGCCAAGAGCTGCATTAGGTCTGGCACTAGAAGAACTAATCTAGGTGATGATGGTCACAGAAAAGGCACAGTGCCCACCGGTGAGAGTGAGATCTGCATGGAAACTGTGCAGAATAAAACACCAGGGCATTTCAGAATGTGGGTAGATTATATTCAGATATTTGCACAAACATTTGGCACTGGGGAGACCTGCAGGGTTGGGGAACAGGATCTTCATGGGATTTGGGATTTGGGGAGATGGCAAAGATATAAAGATTGTCAAAAGTAAAGGCAGTAGCTGGTAGAAGACTGGCAAAGGACTCAGCATGGGGCCCAGAGAAGTTCACTTACATGCTCTGGACACAATTAGGGAATTAGATTTAAAGTAGATGTCCCTAGGGAGGAAAAATGAGGTTCAACCTAAGGGTTAGACTAGGTAGAAGGATGTTGATATTGAACCCGAGTGTTGGTCTGGAGCTTGTTGATGTGTCTCTAACCTTTTTTTCTTTTTTTGTTTTAAGGAAAGGAGCAGGCAGGGATGAAGGCAAGTAAGCAGGCAGGCAGGACGAAAGAGGAGGGAAAAAACATTTTATTTAGTTGTTTCTCTTGGTTGTTTCTCCCAGCCCTGGATCTTGAACCCAGGTCCTTGGGATGTATGCAGACTATGGCTGATAGCCTTTTCCACTGGGCCACCAAGGCACACTAAGTATCTCCGATCTTAAAACAGACCTGATGCAGGTTATCGTAGCCATGGAGCTAGAGAAGGATGTAGAGAAAGACACAACCCACTCAACCCACCACGTCACCACTCTCACATCTTCTATAAAAGCTCATGCTGTGTGGAGTGACTTGAACACCCTGACTTCATAACCTCTCCATGTTTTTTTCTGCTGCTTGCTTTCTTTAGGGTATTCCTTCCACTTTCTCCTTTTGAAATCCCACCCACTCTTCACACCACTCAGGTTAAATGCTGTTCTTCTGCCTTTTCTATTGTCCTCAGCGGGGGACTTTGGTATTTTCTTCTGTGGCAATTATGTGTCATAGAACCTTCTTTGATGTTTTATAGTCCACACTGTTCAATAAAGTAGCCACTTGCCACCAAGGGCTATTAAGCACTTAATGTGGCTAGTGACTAAGGAAATAAAAATTTTAATGAATTTAAATAGCCACATTTGTCATTATTGCAGATGCCACATGTGGCTGCTGCATTAGACAGTGCAGTTCAAGAGCATCTCTCTTAGCACTTTCTGTTTTTTTTGAAAGAATCATTTTTATTTTAGCTGTGTATCTTGGTTGTTTCCCCTGGTCCTGGGCCATGAACCCAGTTCTTGGGATGTATGTGGACTGTGCTCAGATGTATGAGCTCATCTCAGGGCTGGGCCTGTCTCTCTCATGGCACTTTCACTTTAACAAATCAACAAACATTTATTGCATGTCTTTTCTGTGCCAGGTGTGGTAAAGGCATTAGACATGCAAGTATGATTAAGATACAGTTTCTACCCTCAGTCATTAATATATCCTCCTTCTTCCTATAGTTACTAGTATGTTTTTCTTACCATAGTATCTATACACTTCTTCAGATATGTTACTCAATCTTCGTAGTCTGTGTAAGGCCTAACGATGTCATACCTACACCAGGTTCCACAATCAATTCATATTGAATTGAAAATGTATTCTCTTGTGAAAAATTAACCTGGTCAGAAAACTAGGAATAAGGCATTCATGGCACACCCAGGGGGAGTAGTGGTTTGGTCAGCCGCCTTCACCAGTGCAATCCACATAGATCCCTGGGTGGGAGGAGTACAGGGGAACAACCAGTGTGACAACTAAATAAAATAGATAAGTGCTTCTTCCTCCTCTCTTCCTGCCTGCTTCTGCTCACCTTCATTCCTGCTTGCACTTTTAAAACAAAACAAAACAAACAAAATCCATGATCTGTATCTTACTTGAAAAGACAGCAGCCCTTCTTTAATGTAATGCTCCTAGGTAGACCCAAATAGAAAATCTTTTAATTCGCTTGTCAAAAATGAAAGTCCAGCGTAAAGAGAGAGAAACATAAAAGGCATGTGGTAGTCTTCCTGTCGAGGGTTTTCCACACCTTGGTGGATTACCCCATGTCCCTTGACACTACATGCCACCAATGTCTTCTCTCTCGAACCCACAACCAAAATCTAGTCTTATATTCGTTCTATAAAGTTAACATATACGACTAAAAATATTGATACTTTCATCTTCTTTTAGGAATTTTTAAATTTAAATGATAGCCTTAAGCTAAAGCAGTGATTTTCTAACTTTGTTCTGGGCTCCCAGAAAACATAGGGACCTTCATTGGGATGGAATATATATATATATATATATATATATATATATATATACACACACACACACACACACACACACATATACATATACATACACATGTATACACACATGCATATATGTATGTTACATATATATCCATTTATGTCCTGAACATGCATCTATCTAATTTTTTCCTTTTAAATAAACTTGGTTGGGCGTGCCCTGGTGCTAGTGGTCTAGGACACCCAGGGTGGTCCCACATCCTTTGTAAGACCTCCGTTTGAAACCCGGGGCCCAGGGGAACAACTATTATGAATAAATAAAATAAATAAAATACTTCTTTCTCCTCTCTTCTTGCCTTTCTACTTGCCTTCATTCCTGCCTGTACCTTTCCTTTAAAAAAATAAAAAGATAAATTTTATTGGGGTATAATTTTCATTTGGATAATTTAAAAATTTTAGTACAAGTAAAAAAAATTGTTTAAAAGGAATGGTGCAGGCAGGCAGGCAGGCAGGTAGGAAGAGAGAAGTGTCTTCATTTTATTTTTATTTAGTTGTTCACACTGGTTGGTTTCCCCCAGACCTGGGACTCGAACCCAGGGGTTTATGGCTTGTTCCTGTGGAAGCGACTGACCCAACTGCTGCTCCACTAGGGCGCACCAGTACAAGTAAAAATTTAAATTGTGACAAGGCTTTTCATCGGTTGACTGAACTGTAACAGTTATTATGTCAGTTTGCTGTGCCCCAAATGTTACCTTACTACCTAGCAGAGTACCTGCCATATAGATGGCAGTAGTTGTGGTCCGTGAATAAAGGAGTGAATTAAAGAGTTTCCCATTCATTTTCTTTCCCAACGCTTTAATTTATCTCCATGAGAGCTTTTCTGTTGTAATAAAATGCATATAATTTCATTGTAATAGAATATATATAATTTACCATCTTAATTATTTTAAGCGTATAGTTCAGTGGTAAACACGTTCATATCGATGCATGGACATCACCACTGTCCATTTCCCGAGCTCTTTTCACTTATAAAGCTCATTCAACACTACCTCCCCACTCCCCCCACCACCCGCTGGCAAACAACTTTCTTTGTTTCTAGGAATTTGTCACTCTAAATATCTCATGTAAATGGAATCACATAGTGCGTGTCTTTTTGTCACTGGTTCATCAGGGTGCCATATGTCAGAGTTTCCTTCCTTTGAAAGCTAGATGCTTGTCCGCTGCATGTCGAGGCCACAGTCTGCTTGCCAGAGATCTCTTGATTGACCCTTGGGCTGCTTCTGTGATTCAGCAGTTGGAAATACTGCTTTTGTGAGTGTGGGGATACAAATAATGGATACCCTGCTTTAACTTGTTTTGGGCATGTCACAGAAGTAGAATTGCTAAATCAGATGACATGTCAATTTATAATTTTTTGAGGAATCGCTATACTGTTTTCCGCAGCTGCTGTACCATTCCGCATTCCTACCAACAGCACATCAGAGTTCCAGTTCTATATCCTCACCAGAATTTGTTTTTCTCTGAGTTTTTTTATGGTAGCCCTCCCAGTGGGTGTGAGGTAATATCTGATAGTTTTGCATGTCCTAAGTGATAAGTGATGTGGAGCATGTTTTCATGTGCCTATTGACTGTTTGCATATCTTCTTTGAAAAAAGAATTGGGGTGTAATTTACATGCAATAAAATGTACCTGTCTTTAATGGTATAATTTAAAGAGTTTTGACAAATGATTATACCTGTTTAACGACTACCCCAGTCAAGGTTTAGAATCTTTCAATCACCCCCAAAAGTCTACTGTGTGCCCTTGGGCAGTTTCCTACCCCCTCCTGACTTCAGACAACTATTATTACCTGTTATTCTGTCCCTGAAGATTAGTTTTGAGGGTCCTAGGATTCTACTTACCTACAGCTGTACCCTACATTCTCTTTTTTCATCTGGCTTCCTTTAGCATCACATTTTAGAGATACTTTTATGTTGTTATAGGTAGGCAGATAAGAGTCAAAATTCCTGAATCCATGAGCAGGTGGGAGAGCATAATAACCATTGATATTTATTAAGTACTTCTGATGTGCTAGGCACTGTTCCAGATTTACAAGTACTATCTTATTTAATCTTAGCATCAATCACAAGAGGTAATATTAACCCCACTTTTGAGATGATGAAACTGAGTCAAAGAATGTGTAAATAATTTGCCAAATGTCATAGCTTTTCACTAGTAGAGTTGGGGTTTGAAGGCAAAGAACCTGGCTCCACAGTCAGAGTGTATAACCATCACTATGCTAATGTATCAGGGCTCTGAGTAAACCCAAGTACTTCTGAGAGAGTCTGGTGTACATTCTATGGCTCCTCTCTCCCCTCTTCCCACACACTGTCCTTAGCTTCTTCTTCTCATATCGTATCACCTAAATAAAGGCACATCTACATCTGTCTGAACAGCGATTGTAAGTGGTCACTGGGACCGGTTCCCCCTGCTATTTGAAAGTAGAATGCTCCTAATTGGTATGATTTTGTAGACTATTTTTCAGTTCTGGGGATGCTCAATTTTTTTTCCATATATATTAATGAGAATAAAATTTCCAGACCCCCCGAATAATTTACTAAATAAAGCCAAGGAGGAAAGGGCTACTTTTGATGTGGAAAGGAGCTGTAAACGAAAGTTCTGGGAAAAAATGAACCATAGAGGTATAAAATCAAGGAGCAATTACATTATATTTCTCATTAGTACCAACTTGGCTGATTTCATGGGCCAGTTCTTATATTCATGCTCAACTTATCTCGAGAGATTGGGTAGGGAATATTAGTCCCCTTACTCTTAAATCAGAGTTTATGTAGGCAGAAGTGACAATCTACATTTCCATTGTACTAATGGAAGTATTAATATCATTCTGCACCATCTTTTTCGAGCTATACAATTGCTGTTACTTGTTTTTGCATTAGTAAACATTTTATTTTAAAAGAAAAATACAGGCAGGAATGAAGGTGAGTAGTCAGGCAGGCAGAAAGAGAGAGGAAGAAGCAGCATTTTATTTATTTTATTTAGTTTTTCATCTTGGTTGTTCCTCCCAGCCCTCCCATCTCCTCTCCTTAACCCCTGGCTCCAAGATGAGAACCTGGGTTCTTGTGATATACATGGCTTGTGTGAGATGGAGGTAACCAACTTACCCCAGCAGACCACCAGGGTACATGAGTAAACATTTTAAAATGAGAAATTTTCTAGCTGTTATTCCATTATATCCTCCCAAAGGCTATATTATTTTGTAAGGACAGGAACTAGGGTAGTCCTCATTTAATATTAATTAATATTAATATTGTTCTAAGGTATCTAAATGACTTCCCTGAGATTATACACCTACTTTTAGAGACTCTTCACTATTAAGAAAGCATGCCCCTGCATCATGCTGTAGATTTTTGCTCCTGCTCAGTTCACTAGAGAGCGGTCTCCTGATTTTAAGTAAATATATGTGTTTGTTTTGGGTTATATTAGTATTAATGAGAAATATTGTAATTTACTTCTCCCCTAATCAAAAACCAAATCATTTTTCATATTTTTAATATGTAGGATAGAGAGTTTTACTGATACCTTAATTACCATCTTCTTTCCTTCTTGTTTTCACAGACCAGTGACCTTTTCTATTTCCTAGTGAACAAACTTCATGAGTACTTGCCAGAGTCTAGGGATAAGAATGCACTTCGAAACAAAAGCCAAAGGGCTGATGAGCTGGTGTAAGTAGTACCTGAATAATCATAGATATTTCCCCTAGGGTGTTAAAGGTAAATGGAGGCACACCATACAAAATATAGCTTACTTAATGATTAAAGGTGCTGCAAGCTTTGTTTCACATATGTTTTTTAAGATAGCATTCATTTCTCCCCTAATATTTAAAGAAATATACACAAAAACTAGTAATATTGACTGTTCCTCAGTGGGAAAGATGAGTGGAGGAAAGACACCTTTCATTATATTCCTTTTTTTTAACCTTTGAAATTTTAAGCCAAGTAAAACCTACTTGAAAAAGTTAAAATTAATTTAAAAGTGTTTAAAAATAAATCAGTACTTGATGGTCATAAACATTCCAGAAAAATGCAGTGCAAAAAACATTATAAAGATGGACTTTTAATTTTGATGTTCGGCTATTAATTTATTTGTTCAGAAAATGTTTCTTAGTCCTTGCTATGAAGCAATCCCAGAGTAGAACCCAATGTTGGCAATTTGATATACAGAATTTCCTTCCTAGACTTTTTTCTAAGTGGGTAGATGAGTGCAAATCCATCCAGGATTACGGAATTTGTGAAACTCTGGTTTGTAATGAAATCACGTCATTTCCATGTTGTTTTATTTGTGTGTTTGTTTTCTAGGGCTTGCATTGAAATTATACAGACTCTGGGACTGATGTTCAGAGAAACAGAAACTGAGTCATCACGCCTAAACACATTGGCAGCTAAGAAGTAAGGTCTTTTAGAAGATACTGGGATAGTAGTTGCAATCCATTAACTACTCTGTTGAGTGTTTCCAAAGCTCACAGTTCTCTTTCTCTGTTCAGTCTCCTTTTAAGTATGCTGAACACTTTTGTCTCTTCATTTCCTTCTGTGAACAGATTAATTGGCATATACTGATTAATTGGCACATAACAGATTAAAGGTAAAAGATTTTCTTTGGATAATTTTATCTTATCTCATGATCTGGTGAACTTGAAAAGGACCAGATGACCCATTGTACAGTGAAAGCCAGGGAGCCTCACTCTTTTTGCCATCTTTCCGTGTCGCTGTAACAGTACACATAAATGTCCTAGTTGATGCTCCAACAGCAGCGCTGAAGAGAGGTTCTCATTAGCCCATGCTCTAAAGTCGTCTGTTTCTAAGGATAATGATGAAGCAGGGTTACACTGCTGCATTTGAAATCACTGATGATCACAGAACTGAGAAAATCCTTGTGAATCACAGGCAGGTTAAACAAGTGTGGAGTGACCAGCCCCAGATTTGATGTGCAGCTCAAAGCTCTAGAAAAATGGCAGTGTGTCCTCCTCCCATATCATCAGTTTGGTTTCTTTCTATGGATATAATACATACAGATAAATAAAATACCCCAATGGACAAAAAAAAAAAAAAAAAAAAAAAAAAAAAAAAAAAAAAAAAAAAAAAAAAAAAAAAAAAAAAAAAAAAAAAAAAAAAAAAAAAAAGCCAGGCAGTCTCTACTAAAACTTTCCATGTACTCTTATATCCACCCAACAGAAAATGACATTTCAAAAGCAAGAGTTATAGTAGTTTCATTTAACATATAATGGCGTTCCCTTCGAATAAATGATGTTGGAGAGTTTGTTAACATATAGAATAAGCTTCTGTAATAAAGATATTCTAAAATATGTGACCCAAAAAAGATAGAAATTTGCATTTTTCTCATAAAATAGTCCAGGGTGGGTAGTCAAACTTCCTTCCATACTCAGCCAGAAACCAAGGTTCCTTCCTTTTTATTGCTCTGCCATCTTGTATCATGCTTTGAAGTTGTCTGACCTTCATGTCTTCATTAAGCAGGTGAGCAAATTTTCTTTTTAAACAAGGCATATAAATCTTCTGCTCGTGTTCTTTAGGTGAGAACTTTAGGCACATGGCCATTCCTAGCTCCAAGAGAGTCTGCAAAATGTATCTGTAGATGGTTGACTGTGTACCTACCTGAACTTTGGATAGCAATGGGAAGGGACATCTGTTATTAAAAGGAATATACAGTAGGGGACAATTATTTGACACATAAAGTATGTTTTGATGTTTTGTATATGATCTGCTTGAATTTTATATGATTTATAGACTATGACATATCTTTGGACAATGTTCTCACTGAAATTTTATTTTTTCCACCACCATCAATCATTTGTTTAAATTTCCTTTGGTAGAAGGTGGAAGAAAGGATGAGGGTCATGGACTCTAAAACACTTAAAACAGTGGGGAGAATAAGAACCTCTAGTAATCTTTGCCCAGGATATTTATTAGACAGCTTTACATATAAATTGTAATGATAATATTCCTCAACATTTCTTAAGCAACTTGCTATGCTTTATAGCAGGGGTGATCAGATCTTTCTACAAAGGGTCATACAGTAAATATTTTTGGCATTTCAAGACATAAAGTCTCTGTTATAACTATTCAGCACAAAGCAGCACATACTAATACATAAATGAATGGCTACGGCTGTTCCAGTAAAGCTATATTTAAATATAGGCTCTGGGCTATTTGGTCTGCTGGCCATAGTTTGTTGACCCTTGCTATAGAGCAAACAAGGAAAATACTTATTTTCTACATACTTTTTTTTTCCCCCAAAAAAGAAGGTGCAGGCAGGTATGAAGGCGAGCAGGCGGCAGCAGGCAGGAAGAGAGAAGAAAAAGAAACACTTAATTTTATTAAGTTGCTCATTCTGGTTGACCCCCACCCCATGTGCCCCACTTTCCCCGGCCCCAGGTTAACCTTGGGATGTATGTGGATGTATGTGGCCTAAACCTGATGCAGTAAACTGCTGTGCCTCTAGGCATGCCTCTGCATGCTTCTCTATGCAGTTAGCACTGCTGTTTCCCCACTTTCCAAGATGGAGAGTCAAGATTATTTCTGACATTTCTGTCTTCTCTCACATTGAAATTATCATGCTCAGTAACGTTATCCTTTTGTCCATTTTTTGGTTCCTATCTTTTTCTATCCAAGTTGGAAAAAAAAAAAATCACTCTTATTTCCCTCTTTAAAATGTTGCACTTTTAATAGTTTGGCTTAAATAGTCAAATTAGTTTGTCTTAGTTAATTGTCTTTCGTTCCATCATATCCATCAAATCTCTTTCTTGATATAACTAATTCTTTTCATGTCCTTTGATATATCTATATCATTTATATTATACATAGTACAGACTGATTATGACACTGATTTTTCAGCAATTTTCATATGCATAGGGTCAAATCACTTTAGCCATAGCATTAACTAGCGCAGTGTCTAAAACAATTATATTGGTCTCTTACTGTCATTATAATAAGTTACTACAAACTTAGTGGTTTAAAACAACATACATTTATTATTTCAGTTTCTGTGGGTCAAGAAATCTGGGCACAACTTAGACGAATCTTTTGCTAAGCTCTCACAGGTCTGCTTTCAAGGTGTCCTCTGGGGCTGCAGTCTCATCTGGGGCTGCAGTCTCATCTGAGGCTTGGGGCCCTCTTCCAAGTTCATTTGGGTGGGTGGTGGCAGAATTAATTTCCTCACAGTTATAAAAACGTATGGTGGCTTGATTCTTGACCAGAGAATATCTCTGAACTCAGGGGAGATTTAAGCTGTCTTTTGAAAGGCTCCCTGATTAGATTAGACCTAACCCAGAGTAATCTCTTTTTGATTAACTCAATAGTTAACCAATTGGGGACCTTAATTACATTTGCAAAATCCCTTTACTGTTCTCATTTAATGTAACATAGTCACAGGAGTGACTAATACAGTCACAGCTCCTGCAGGTCCTGTCCCTACTTAAGGGGAGCAGAGTATACAGAGTACATATAGAAGGAAGTAGAAAGCTTGGAAGTCTTATTAGAATTCTGCCTACAACAACATAGGTTGATTTATAAGACTGAGTTTCACCCTTACAAGTCTATATTTAAAAGTTATAATAATTTCCAAATTCTTCCATTGGAAATAATAACAATCTGAACAGTGAAAGGATCAAACTGTTGGCATCATTTTTAAGACTGTGATAATGGTCCTATAATTTTATTTTTAGGATGAAACAACCATTTAGATTAAAATTTCTTCTGTCCATTGTTGGCCTAATGGATTTTAAATTGAGTTGACAGAAAGGGTAGATTTCAAGTTAAATTCCATTTGAGCAAATAAAGCACTTCATCATTTTCTTCTTTATTTTTTCACAAGTGGAAATTTTGATAGTACAACCTACTTCACTGTATTTTTATGAATTGTGTCATAGTCCTTTCATATTTCAATATTGTTTTGCTAGAATTCATATATTATCACAGTAAGTAGCCCAGAATTTGAGATTCTTTCCTTAGCCTTGCATATGATAGTTTCAAAAGAAACTTGCTGAAAATAAAGGACTATAGTTAAATATAGCAGTAAATGGAATGTCAATTCAAATTAGTATCAGGAAAAGCTTCTAAATTGAGTGTTTTGTTGATTTTGGAAGGGTCTTTTAAAGTAAGATTGAACATTTTACAATACCCTGAACAAAACATCAGCAAATATCCTGTGGACATATCCTGCTTTTGTGAGAAATGCACTGACTGACATGATTCTTCTTTTCTGAGAACTAGATTTGCTTTTGAGTTGGAGAAAAAAGGGAGATTATATTTTTATTAGAATTTTGGTTAGTCATGAACTTCTTCTCATGGTAATAATTTAAATGATTGTAAACATATTGGGAAGCCTCAAATATTATGAAGCAAAGATTGTTTATAATCTCCTTTATTCCATTATGAGGGATAATTATGATTGTAGAAGGTTTTTTTTTTTAAAAGGAAAAGTGCAGGTAATAAAGAAGGTGAGTAGGCAGGTAAGCAGGAGAAGAGAGGAGGAAGAAGCAGTATATTTTATTTAGTTGTTCATCCTTGTTACTCTGCCAGGCCCCAGGGAGCAAAACTGGGTTTCCTTGATACAGGTATCCTGTGTCCAGTGGACTTAACAATGAAACCACCAGAGCACTCCAATGGAGAATTGTTATACAGTCCTATCTGTAAATTCTTTTATTTCTCCCACTTGTCAAAGCTAATCTGCTGTCTTCAGTTAGGCAACTGGTCTTTCTTTCTTTTCTTTTTTCGTTTCTTTCTTTTTTCCTTTCATTTTTTCTTTCTCTCTCTCTTTCTTGAAAGGTGCAGGCAGGAATGAAGGTGAGTAGGCAGGCAGGAAGAGAGAAGAGGAAGAATCATCTTTATTTATTTTATTTAGATGTTCATCTTGGTTGTGTCCCCCCCACCCCTGGGATGTGAATCTGGATCCTTGGGATGTTTGTGAACTGTGCTCTTCTGGAGGCAGCGGACCTAACTGCTACTCCACCAGGGTGTTCCAAGGCAACTGATTTTTCTAAAGGCAACTGTCTGCTTTTAGCTCTTTTTCAATCATACATGAGTTGTAGTACATATATGAAGATGTTGTTACTGGTTCAACTAAGTATGTACATTTTTATTTTTTTGCCTTTTTTTTTTGGTCAAATAATAGCATATATTATTGTGAGCTGTAGTAGCATTTAAGCGAGTTGTTATTGTAGATTACTGGTCAATGCACTGCATTTGAAAACAAAAGAACTGAAGTTTAATACTCATTTTACTAACTAGTAGCTAGTGGTCTTCAGTGGAACAATCTCTGAAATATTTTATTAAAAAAGGATTGTGCAGCTAAAAAAAAAAAAAAGAAGTTGTGATTAGATAAGCATTTTAAGAAGCGCTGCAACATGCCCTGGTAGAGTAGAAGTTTGGCCAGTCACCTATGAAGGAGCACAGGCCACATACCCCTCGGTTCTAAATCCTGGGTTCAGGGGAAACAACCCGTGTGAACATTAAATATAAAAATAATATAAGTGCTGCTTCTTCCTCTCTCTTAGACTGCTGGCCTGCCCACTCATCTTTATTCCTGCCTGCACCTTTTGTTTAAAAAAAATAGGCACAGCTGTGTGAGTAGGAGTTGGGCGTGGTCCACATACATCTCATGGCCCCAGCTTTGTGTTCCGGCGCCAGGGAAACAACCAAAGATGAGCAGCTAAATAAAATAAAAAACGAAATGCTTCCTCCTCTCTCTTCCTGTCTGTCTGCCTGTGCTCATCTTCATTTCTGCCTGTATCTTTCCTTTAAAAAATAAAAATATGCTACATAGTTTCTCTGTCCCTCAAATACACAATGCACCTTGCTATATTTAAGTCTCTGAGGAGTCTTATAGTGAAGACATCCAATGAGCTTGATTTAACAAAGAATTTTCCAAATCTCTTTTGACCATAGAATCTGTTTTGATCATTATATTGCCTGGAATTGGTAATTCATATGAACCTCTGTGGTAAATACTGCTCTAATTGAAACCACCCGTATCTCCCTCAGATCAAGATTTTCTAAGTTTTCCACATTATCTGAACTTTTATAACTATTTTTGCCTTGAGTGAAAAAGCCAAGAAATTCTACTTTCATGTAAATATCTTATCACACTAGATATCTATCTGTATGTCCAAGGATTCAAAAGTTCAGTCAAGATGGTCTGCAATGATTTGTAGTTGTTTTTTTTTAAGAAGAGATGCAGGCAGGAATGAAGGCGAGCCCAAGCAGGCAGGCAGGAAGAGAGAGGAGAAAGAAGCACTCCACTCATTTATATTTAGTTGTTCATATTGGTTGCTACTCCCAGTCCTTGGTCTTGAACCCATGACTTTGGGATGAATGTGGGACTGCTTCCAGGGTGTACCAGACCAGTAGGCCATCGGGGTATGCCCTGCACTTTTTTTTTTTTTTTTTTTGAGCAATAGTTGGAAAGGAGAGGAGGAGGAGGAAACATTTTGAGGAAGAAAGAGGATATTTCTTTTATTTATTTATTTATTTATTTATTGTTTTTCATCACAGCCCTAGAATCCAGGTCCTTGGGCTTTATGTGGTCTACATACCAGCGTCTCAGCAGCCTGAGATACAAGGGCACACACCATGTTTTGTACTTTTCATTATATTCAGTGTCTGCCAACATGGATTCATTGTTTCTATTTCCAAAACTATACTCATTGTCTTTTATTTATATTTTTCAGGGGAACGTTATTTAATCTCTTGGTGATTTTAATTAGTGAGCCACAGATTCCAAAATCTTGTTCTGTGTTTGATATCCAACTAATGGCTGATTCAACTTTCGTTGAGATGTCTTTTGATGCTGAGGTGAGATGAGAATTTTTGAAATAGACTAAATATATTATAAAGGTTTTGTCTAATGTGGACCATGACATTGCAGAATACAGAAATATAATTAAATCAAAAAGTAAACACTTTGTCATTAATTACAAAATTTACATAAACTATTCTGTCAATATTAATATATTCATTTTGTGTGTTTTAATGTATGTATACTAAGGAAAATAATTAGTATTTTGTATAAATTAGAGAAATATGTTTCTCTCTATATATAACATATTTATCTAATTCCATAGTAGGAGTCTGGTAGGTAACAAAACACAGTCTTAGAAGTTTTAGGTTTATCTCTCTTGCCTTAGTTTACCATCTTATTACCTAAGTAGTGCAAACTCAGGGGGAGATTTTGGTTTTGCTAAGGTTCTAATAAGACATTAGAAGTATCAAACTGCCTAAAAAACACTTATGCTGAGAGAATACCATATTTATTCGATTCTAAGCCATACCCCAATTTCTCAGGAGGTTTTTGTGAAAAAGTAAAAAATAATGATTTATTTACAAAACCACCTTCAATGTAAGTCACGCCCAATTTTCAGGGACATTAAAATGTCAAAAAAAAGTGTGGCTTAGAATTGACTAAATATGGTAAATCTGCTTATTTTGAGCAGGCCAACACAAAATTATTTTGTTTCTAAAGGATGGGACATGATTTGCTAGTTTATACACATACAATCAGAGTTCATATTTTAAAAGACTCTTAAATTCACTTATTCACTCAAATATTTATGAGAATCTATGATGAACTCAGTAGTGTGCTGGGCAGTGAAGTTCAACCAAGAAGCAAAACAGTCTCTCCACTTATTAGTTGATAATCTGGCTAGAGAGAGATAGGTGTTAATCAAATATAGCATGAATTATTATTACAGATTGTGTGTGGAGTGTCTATGATACCACTTCTAATAATGGAGTAAGTGCATTAGGAATTAAAGAGTGGGGTGGAAGCAAGACGCAGATGGGCAGAGCTGTTAAGAAGCTGCCTAGAAAACACTTAACTCTGAGAGAACACCATATTTATTTGATTCTAAACCACCATCAATTCTAAGTCGCAGCCCAATTTCTCAAGAAGTAATCAGGGAGGGTCTGACATGGGTCAGAAGAGAAGGCTTCCTTGACCTCCAGACAAGATCAGCCTTTCTTTTTAGAGCTCTCCTAACTTCCTGTTCTTCTTTTATTCATGCATAGACTTTGTGTCAGTTTGCAACTATGCATTTATCAATTTGACCATTAGACTGATGTCATCAACCACTAGATTATGTTCCATGTTCTCCATTGTATCCCCATCACCTAGCACAGTGTCTGATGCACATTTGTCGAAATGAAGAAAAGAAAAGGAATGCTTGTACTTATAAAGATGGTTGATTATGGGAATTTGTTGGAAATTGAGTTGATAGGGTAATGTGAAAGTAAAATGTGAGGAGTAGATGACTTAGATTTTGGCCTGGTTGTTAGATAAGAATTAAAACATGAAGAGTCCATTCAAGGTATAAATAATGAGCCTGATTTTGGATGAGTTATTTGATTCACCTACGTTATTTCCATGTGAAACATCTGGTGGGAAGGTGTCTATAGGTCTACATTTCCTGGTTTGGAACTGCTGATTTGTTGCACCTGGACTGTTAGGGTGACTTCGAGCAGATCATATGAATTTTGGTTCCAGGGTCTAATAGGTAGGATTTCAAACTAGAACTCTCCCTCCAAAGAACACAGTTAGAGAAAATTTATTAGCATATAGCATGGCCATAGACATAGTTTTCATGTGCCAAGTGGCCCATGGAGTAGAAAACAACCTCATTAATTGTTTGGAGTTCCTGAGAGGAAAAAAAAAGTCCCTCAGCTCTGTTTATTACCCATATTATAGGATAGGTTAAAGTTCAAGTAGGGCATAAGCCTAAATTTCCAGGAGACTCTCCCACCTTAGTTCTAGGGAGCGTATTTCTACGTTTTTGAAAGGAAGTAATGCTGTTGATTTTATTCATTTTGCCAGTCAAGTGTGGATTTTGTGTTTGTGTGTGTGGTGTTTTGTGGGAACTTCTTTCCCTGATCCACTTTATTAACCAATATTAAATATGCAGTCTTTTTATGAGGATGATTGAAGCATATGGAATAGGAAAATTGATCACACATTATATTTTCAGTTAATCAAAAATTATTTTATAAGTACCTAAAGAGAACTAAGAGGAATGACCATTTTCTGGCTCTGCCATTGACTGTTATTTAAAATTCTAGTTACAGAAGCTTATCCTGGAATATACAGATACAGCTACAGCACTTTTCTATGAGATCCTTCTTGTCTTTCAGCAGGTATATGCTTTTATTATGCATATTATGTGATTATGATATATATCATGTGACCATTGCATATACATAGTAGATGATTAATAATATATCTTTAAAAATATTCTTGTTTTGGAGATGAAGTCCACAACTGGTTGACTTAAATGATACTACTTTTGTGCGCTCATCTAGCTTCTTTTTCTAAATGCTGGTTTTAAATATTTGACTAATCAGGATAAGAAGTATTTGAGAATGAATATCCTTTTAGATACAACTTGAGCTTTATGGATATAACTTGTTTATTTCCTTGAGTCTTTAGGGAAACCTTGGATTGGGATCAACAAAGTTTGCTATTAGCTGGATGATGTCCTTCCTACAAAGTTGTCCTCCCATAGTAAGTAACCAGAAGTAAAACCAAACTCACCATGCAAGGCTAATTAAACAGTGCTCTTGTGCTTAATTAATGAAACACAGATTTTCTCTGTTAGTAGTCAACTTTATGAAACAGAAGCAAAATGTAAATTTGATGGTTTATACATTTATAGATTTTATTTAATTAAAATAAAATATTTTTATATTTGAGACCTGATGTTTAAGGTATTAAATCTCAAATGTGAACTTAATGTTATGAAAAATGCTGAGATATATGTAACAGAACGTTAAAATATTGACTCTAAATTAAGGGGAAAAATGAACATTTCCCTTAAGAAGTGAGTCTGAAGTGGCTGGTATAAATATAACATTTGGGGATCATCTGGACACTCTTATCCTGGCAGCCACCATTCTAGTCCATCGAATTACCATTTCTCTCCTTGACACTGCAAATGCATCTGTGTGATTGGTCCCTACCTTTCTGTCACAGGAATCTTATCTGAAAATTCTGATTGTATCAGCCCTTGCTTTAAGTATCTCAACCGTTTTACCCTTTAAAAGGGCCTACAAGGCCCTACATGTTATGACCCTATAGTCACATCTGCCTGGCCCCTCATTCTTCCAGCTGTATGGGTCTCTTACTCACTGTCTACCCCAGCACCGCCAGCATCATCACAGCACCTTTACTCTTCCCGCTCTCTGTCTGAAATGCTTTTCCCTTCCTTTTCTATCTCATTAACTCCTGCTCTTCCTTGAGGCTGCAGGGTTCCTACCTGGACGTGGAAGGGGAGAGGGAGTATGACTTTCTGACTCCTCTGATGAGGTCAGATGCTGCCATTATGGGGACATATAGTCATAGCATGGTATCTTCTACCTTTCCTTCATAGGACTTGTCACTGCTTCAGTTTGTGTGTGTGTGTGTGTGTGTGTGTGTGTGTGTGTGTGTATGTTACTATTTGGTTCTTTCCTGTGGCAGCCATTTGTGCCTACACATCTTCTGGCTCTTGTCTTTTTCCAGGCATGTGGTAGAATTTCACTTCCTACTTGAAATTAGGTGAATTCTTGCTTTGGCTAATGGAACGTGACCAGAACTAGCCTGTATCACTTCTGCCAGAAGGTTTAAGTGGTAATATGTTTCCCTGTATTCTTTTTACCGTCTGGCATGATGACTGGCAACATTCCACATGTGTCTGTCTATAATGAACAGATCCCTCTGCCAACCCAGAGGGATCACAGAGCATAATTCAGTAATAAACCTTTGTTGTTGGAAGCAAAGCATTGACATTCTGTGAAATCTGTTAACACAGCATAACCTAGTCTATCACACAGATGCAATGTCTTTCTTTCCCATAATGACTGAAAGCTCTAGAACAGTTGGAACTAGGTTGTGCTAGGTTCATAACAGATGTCCAGTTAAGTATCTGTTGAATTACAGTTGACTCTTGAACAGCAGGGGTCTGAATTATGTGGGTTCACTTACACACGGTTTTCTATCCAAGGGTTTGAATTCACCAGTTCAGCCACCTGCAGGGGTCAGTTGGTCACTCAGCAGTTGCAGAACGCGAGGCTATGTCTAACTATAAGAGATTTGAGCATCTGCAGACTTTGGTCTCTTCCAGGAAGTCCTGAAGCCAGTCCCCCATGGATATCAAGGAATGACTCTAGTTAAGTTTTGCAGGAAGTCAGTTATATGTAAAATTTCAACTGCTTGGTGGTGGAGGGTTGCGGGGTGCAATGTCCCTCACACCAGCATTATTCAACAGTCACCTGTAATTCTAATAGAGGCTTTATCTTTTAATTTCATCTTATCTCCCCAATATAGTTTTCCATTCTTCATTCATGTGTTAGACACTTAATTAACATACATTTAAATTAAAATCTCTTCAAAAGATAAGCATCTTAAATTTTCATCGATGTTCATAGATGTTTCCACATTGGAGCCAAACTTATTTGACAGTCAGTACTGGGTTTGACCCTGCTCATAGGGGAGCAGTTGGTCAACCCAGTTGGTGTATGATCTGAGACTGAACACTATTTCAGTTGCCAGTAGTGCAAGGGTATTTTTGTGTAAGGGTGGTGGGGACTTCAGCCTATATAGTTGAAGCTGCAGCGGAAAAAGTGTTCTTATAGGTGATATGCAGCCTATATGTAACTGCATTTTCTGTGTCTAGATTACTTTTGTTGCCAGTATTGTGAAACAAATGGTGAAGGGGCTTTCAGCTCCATTTCAGCTGCTAAGTCCAGGCCAAGCGGTTCTGTTGTACCAGCAATTTTACATCCTCAAGAGCTGCCTGCAGTATAGCAAGACTCTAGCTGAGTATATTAGGAATGACTACAGAGAAGAATTCAGGTAAGAAAAATTCTAAATCTAACCTTAATGAAGTCTACTCATTTCTGGTTTTCATGCAAAACTGCTACAGGGCCCAATATTTAGAGGATTAAGTGACAATAGGAATAACTGTTTTTGTTTTTCATCATATTTTATCTTGATCCAAGGTAGGCTAGGACTCTGGGGAGCATGAGCACTGCTGCCATTTGAAGTCTTTTCCCGTGTCAGACAAGGCTAGTGAGACATCAGGCTGTTTGATGAACTTTCTCACGCGTTCTCTGTTGCAGTCAACATCTCACAAAAGTAGTAATTTTTAAATGCTGTGAGTAATTCTACTAAAGGGGATGAGAAATTATGGACTGTGAATTCAACTGAATTCAATTGGGGGAGAAAACAGTTGATAGAGGAGGAGAATAATAAATGAAAGCAGTTATTAGTTTTTTGTTTTGTTTTGTGTCATTGGCCTTTCTGCTCAGTAACAGAACAGTAAGAAAAGGCAGAGCAAGCATTCATTTCAACAGCTCGCTCTTCTGCACCTCATGCGTTCCCATTTCTATTTATAAGGTGGCAAAATCAAGTGTGCTGAGCCGTAAAGCCTTACATTGGCATCTATCAAGAAAAAACCCCTGCTGTTTGATTTAAGATGAAAAGGGTAGCAAATCAGAGTCACTTTGCTTCCAGTTAAGATGGAGATGTAAAAGGATATGGAGGTTTATATTATGACTTAAAGAAAATTCACCCTGCTTGTAGACCCTGTTTTTCCTTCATGTGGTTTTATCCCCTAGGTTCCATCCTAGCACCCATAAAAGGGTGTTATTTGACCCACTTTGAGTTGGTTCATGCAACCCACTTCTTTCTCTCACCCCCGCCCCAAGTAAAATTCATATAGCATGGAATGCATCATTTTTAACATCTTAAAATGTGCAATTTGGTGACTTGCTACATTGCAAAGTGTTGAGCAGCTACCAGCGCTATTTAACTGCAGAGCAGTTTCGCCGCCCCCAAAGAAACCTGGACGCCATTGGGCACTCACTCCCCATTCTCCTCCTAGCCCCTGGCAACCACTTGTCTGCTTCCTGTGTCTGTAGTTTTGCCTATTCTGGCCAATTCGTATAAGCGAAATGATATGATACGTGGCCTTTTGTATCGGACTTTTTTCACTTAGCGCGTTTTTTCAGGCTTATTCATTTTGTAGTGTGTCTCACACACCCCAGTTTTGCAAATCAGTTATGAACATTTAAAAATGAGAGCAACTTACGTGACATTCTTTCATGGCAATAGTTGGCCAGAGTAGAAAGCAATTACCCCTTTAGGTGAATCGTATACTGCTATTTAGTTTATGTCTTACTTACTCTTATTCTACCTCCCTCACATGTCATTCAGGACTGTTAGTTTTAGGATCCTTATTTTCACCTGTCATACATTAGAATCATCTGAGTAACTGTTAAAAAATACTGACAGCCAGTTCTCTTATGTAGAAAGTCTGTTTCCGTTTGTTGTGGGGTTGGAGCTTAGGCGTTGACATTTTAAAAATAGCTCTCCAGGTGATTCCAATGTGTTCCCAGGGCTGAGAACCAATATTTTAAGCCATTCAAAGGGATAGCTAAACAAACATTTCCTCACTTTTGTCTCTTTCCCAGGACTTTCCCAATTTTTACTGAGACTGTGGGGATGAACCCTCTTGACTTGGCCCTAGTGGTTACTCTTTAATTTCAATTCTGTTGTGTATCACCCCAGGAAACCAAGAAGCAGGAATTTCAGTTCACACTGTGGTGTGAGGGTAATCCTCACTTCCTTATTAATGCTTTGGTGACTGATACTTGATTAATCAAATTCACTTCCTTTGCTAAAGTGGAGTGCTTCAGTGACTTGAAAAGCAGATATTTTAGAGGTCTTATAAGTCACCATTGAGTGGGTGAGGGTTGGAGGACTGAAAACACTGAGATTTACAGGTTATATTCCCATACCTAACAGCCCTATCCAGCAAGTGTGAGCATACTGAGGTGACCAGTGTGAACTTACTTCTTTTTAAAGCTCCTGTTTGTTTGCTTTTATGATCTCCAGGTACTTTATTCACATGCCAGCCTTGGAAAGGAGGCTCCCATTGTGTTATCCTATTACCCAACCTACCACCCAGCTTTTTCATGAAGTCCTGCAATTGGTTGAACAGAAACAATGTGTGAAATGTTAATGAGAGTATAAATGTTCATCTGGAGTCAACTTAATATTTATGAGAAACATTAATTTATTTACTATTTAGTGATTCTTATGTCCTATAAACCATTGTTTTATTGGAGTGGTCCATCAACACCTGTCTATGAGAAATCTTGAGAGTTTTATTATCAACCACAAAAAAGAAATTGTTTAAGTAAGTTGGCATACATAATGTGGTGCTAAAAAGTAGTGATTCCTCTAGAAAGAATTCCTAAAGGCATCAAAAATGACAAAGGGAGCAGAAGCCCATGGAGAGCAAATGCAGAAAGTAACAACCTGATGAGTTCTGCTGAGATAGTAATGGTGAGTGGCATGAAGCATAAATTGTGGGGAATGTATATTACAAAACAGCCATTAGAGAAACGTTCAACAATCGGATGACATCCTTCTTCTCCACTTGTAAAAACACAAGAGGCATGAGTATTCATGGACGAATGAGCAGAAGAACACAGTCATAGCTTTAAGGAAGGTCAGGTCCTCATTTATCCTGAGGAATGAAGCTCGGATTTTCTTCAACAAAATTAAATGCCTTCTGCCACTCTGCTTCAGGTAGCTGTGGGCTAATCTGAGCAGTGCCATAGAGTCTCTGAAAGATAAATTGTTTATAGATATGGCTCTTATACAACCATTTGAAAATGTCTTCACTACAGTTTATGGGAATAAACTGCTCTAATCCAACAAAAAACTAACTTTGGTATCAGTGTGAGTTATTAAATTGGGCTTTTTAGAACTTAAGAAATGGGCCCTCCATTCAACTTACCATGAATTAATGAGGATCAGAGAAAAATCCACTTCAAAGAAAGAGCCCCCAAATCAGACTTGCCTGTGCTGTGTAATAGAGAATTAAATTCATTTACAACAGTCATCTAATTATTCTGGTGGAGTCATTAACTAGATATTTGACCTTAAATTAGTAAAGACTCATTTCTGGGACTTTTCTGTTAGTTAGAAGGGTGACATTTGTGTTCTCCGAGTTCTTTTTCAGCTCTAACATTCTCTGCCTGTGACAAGACTCTCTTTAACACTGTTTAATGGTGTAGTACATTCCTCTGCTATTCAGGATAATCCTGCTTTCTTTGGACCAAATATTTCCCTTTCATCTGTCACCAGCCTCACCGTGAAAGTATACATGTCTTCTCCACCATCACTCATTAAGGACTACAAGTATGGTCTTCATTCTAGGGTCAGAGAAGGGAGAAAAGTGGTGTTTATTGTTCTGGGCTGTTAGAGGGGAGATTATTCCCAAGAGATGATCGATCAGAAGAACGTGAAAAAATTCTTAGGACACAGGCAAGCAACACTTCAGATTGGACAGATGGTGGACAGTAGGCTGACTACTGGTGAGTGATGGAACCCAAGGAATAACAGGGGGATCACCTCAACTCTGTCTCAGCTTCTAAGCAATGCCCTGGCCCTGGACTAGTTGCAATGCAGCAATGCAGGCACTGGAGAGGGACTGGGGTTTCTCTCCCATGTGCCTTCTTGGCCATATTGCTTCTCTTCCACTGCTCTCTGCCTGGAGATCTTCCTTTATCTAGTCACTGGGAGCAAAAGCTTGTCAGAATTTACCTAAACTTTCCATGTTGGGCTAAGTCAGTAGATTTTTTTGCGGAGTATTTGTTGTCTTGATTTTCTCATGAAACATGTCTATTCATTTGCATAGTTTGGGGGTGGGGAGAACCCAGAATGAATACTTTAGAAGGTTATCTGCTACAATCCTTTTCTGTTGTGTCTTTTACATTGTTGCCAAAGCCAAGAAAATCACTAAATAATCCATCTCTATTAGCAATCAGATGCATTTGATCAACTAAGTATTGACACTAGCTCCAAACAATTATTTTTCAGGAAATGTAATTGAATATGAAAGTTACATACACAACCTTTTAAGAATACAAAAGATTGCCAAAAAGGCAAACATTATACAGAGGCAGTTTTCAGTTTTCAGTCAAGATTCTAGACTCTTTCACTGTCTCAATATAAGCATTGTCATTTAAACTCCTCCAACATCCCCTCCCAGAATATATGTATGTGTTGTGTGTATATGTGTATGTATATATGTATGTGAATGTAAAAAGGGTAGGATCATGAGTTTTGAGGCCAAAATCATTGAGTTTAAGTTGTAGCTCTGTATTTTGGACTTTGGAAAGTTACTTAACATCTCTAAATTGAAAAAAAGGTCATATAACCTATCCCATAGAGATGTTAGAATATTTAAATGGAAAGGTGTTCATAAAACTCATAGCATGGTATCTGGCATGTAGTAAGGAATCTGTAAATGATATTTATGATTATTGTGATTAAAATAATGCCAAATCTGGCTGAAAACTTAGAGGCTAATAAGTTCTGCCTTTGTTTTTTGGACCAGTTGGAGAACTTGATGCTCTTCTCAGAGAATCCCTGATCTATAGCAATAAAGAATAGATTCATTTGGTTCTTATATTGGAAATTCAGTTTTTCATTAGGAGTGAGAGTTAATCAACGAGTGACAATTTCTACTGCTTACTACCATGAAGGACTATTGGCTGTAATTGACATTATCAGTGCAAGAACTGTGTGGGACAAATTCTTCCAAAAGGTGGACAAAACACCTTTTAGTTATACAACTTTTATTTCTTTTTTTTTTTTGCTTTTGACTCATAGAGCTAATTACTAACTGATCAAACCGATAGAGCTCTTCTGTACTTCCAGAGCTCCTAACTGATTCACACAGAGCATTTGAGAGAATGGATGAAGATCTTCTTCATTTTCCGGAAATCTAGGTTGTCTAGATACTATGTAAAGAAGGAAAAACTTGAAGTTCCAATGCTTGATCATGTCCGTCCGTATTTCCATACTGAACATCACTCCCTGGTAGAACCACTCGTGGTGGCGTCCAGGGTGCTCGAAAGTACACAGATGTGCTATATAGCATTTGGGAAGAGGGATCAAAGCTTGTTGACCACAGATATGCTCCAACCTCCAGCAATATATTTTTCCCCCGAGGCTAGAACCTTTGGTTTTATATGTAATATATTTACAGACTAGAGAAGGTCAATGATAAATAGAGAGGAGAACTTGGAAATTTCTTGAAGGAATGAATTTGATAGGAATTTTTGAGAAAACTTTACTATTGTTAACTCACTGATTTCTCTTTATTCATTTTATTTACTTCTAACATCCAAAACTAACTTGTAAGTTCCACATGAAGGAAACACAAGTTCTCTGTCCAGTCAGAGGGAGCATTCTGGTGCCTGCTATCTGTGTCTTTTGGATCTGAAGTTTTTCTGGTATGTGGAAAGGTAGCATGACTCCTTGGCTGAAAATCTGGAGTGTACAATTTGTAACAGAGTCCAGATGCTGTGTCAGACAGATTGGACCCCTGCCTGCCTCCTTATTTGTTTTCAGGCTTTTGGCAGGTTATTTTTAACCTCTTGCTATGTTTTTATCAGTTCTAAGAGAATAAAAATCCTACCTTAAGGGTTTTGTGAATATTCATTTATTTATATATAACCAAATATTTCTGCAGCTCATAGACAACGAGAATAAGTCATATGGCATTGCTATTTTCAAATTCAAAATTGTCAGTATATGTAATGTCATATGAGTCAAACAAATAGAAACTCCTGGATAAATGGTAGCTATTAGCGTAACAGAAACACTGACTTGCTTGTGAACTTATGCTTTAAATACATGCCATTTATTCTTACTGCCCAGATAGCATGGCACTTTGTTATGGCTTATTCTTACACAGATTTGGGTAACCTTAAATCAAATTATATCATTCGATTACAAATTATTGAATGGGAATAAATGCTTAAACATGTTCAAAATGGAATTGAACGTTGTCTTGATGGCCTTTCCCTGAAGTAAAACTGTGTTCTTCCAGCAGTCTTCGCCTCACTGACCCTCATTCGTCCCACTGCTCAACAGAGAAATCTGCAAGACCTCTGTGTTTTCTCCTTTCTCTTCATTTTCCATCAGCAGTGCCTACTGAATATTCATTTAAAGCATACATTTAACCAGCTAACTTGCCATGACTGCTGTCACTCTCATCCAAGCCTCCATCACCTCCTGCAATAGCCTCTTTAGTCAGTCTGCTTTCACCCTTAAATCCTACAGTCTTTTCTCTCAGAGAGAGAGATGTGATCTTTTGAACAAGTAAATCACTTCCTGATTTAAAACTTTTTCATTGCATCCTATTACCTGGATGAAATTCAGAGTCTTTACCATGGCCCCACAGCCCTTCATGACCTGAACTCTGACCATCTCTGAATCCTAACCCACTCATTCTCCCTCACTACTCCCCACACATATTATAGTTCTTTGTGGTTTTCACCCAAATGAACACCCCGAGTTCTTTCAAGGTCTGGAAATTTGTACTAGCAAGTGCTTTTCCCTCAGATCTTCAAATGTCACTTCAAAAAACAGAAGTGATATTTCCTTCTTGCTTTGATCACTCCAAAGTAGGCTTCTACCCACCTACTTCACCTTTTAATGTATTTGTTTACTTTGTATTCTTTGCAACATAAGAATTTAAGAATGTAAGCTCCTCAAGGGCCTGGTCCTCAGTTTGTCTTGTCTAACTCTATGCCCCAACACCTAGACTAGTGCCAGGCACAAAGCACCTCATCTTCTTTGAATGAAGGAGTGGACTAAGGAAATGTGTAGAAGGGAACCAGAGAGGAGCACCAACGCCAGTTGCCACCTCACAGCAAACTCATGAGAGACCCAAGCGAGACCTGTGGAAGGACCAACCATACAGTCCATACAACTGTGAGAGAGAATGAATCGGATGTTTTTTAGTTTTATTGGGGTACAACTGACAAAAGCGTAAAGTATTTGGAGTGTGTAGTAGGATAATTTGGCATGTATATATTGTGAAAAGATTCTCCACATATCTAGTCATTGCCTCATGTATTTGCCCCCCGCTCCTTGTTTAAAAGTGAACTTACGTTCTATTTCCTTAGCAAATTTCAATGATATAATACAGTGTTATCAACATTGTTGACATTAGCCTCTCAGACTGAAAGTTTATCTCATAACTGAAAGTTTGTACACTTTTTTCATGCTCTCCCTACTTCCCTATCCCGTCGCCCCTAGCAACCACTTTCTACTTTTTCTATGAGTTTGACTTTTCCTTTTAAATAAAGTGTTATTTTAAACCTCAAGTTTTGGAGTGGTTTATTGTATAGCAATAGATAAAGCAATTAAGAACAATCTAAAACTATACAAAATGAAATCAATGTTAGAGTAATTCCAAATTAAATAATTCACCACACCTAGTTTCCTCTAACCAGCCTAAGTTTTGCTCATCTATATGCTCTTCCAAGTTTTTTCTACATTGTTGAAATCATAATATAAAATTTCCTTTTGCCACTTTAAATGGATTTGATAATGTTTCACGGGGTTCTAGTCCTTTTAAAATGAGATTTATATCTGTCTAGACACAGCAGGTGCACATCCTGCCAACTAGACTACTATTGCTTCTTCAACCCTTTTCTCTTCCAGTTAGCCCTTTCTGGGGGAACTGGTTGGTGGGGAAAATTTGTGAAACTGGAATGAGATAAACTCTTTCTGTTTGTTGACTATGTATCTGGGTTTGGGGAAACTTTGGGTCAAAGAGTTTTCTTTATACTTTTTTTCTGCTTCCCTTTTCCTGCCTGTCTCCTATTTTGAAAGTGACTTAGGAGAACTAAGAGGGAATATGGGTGGAGCAAGAGAAAAGGAAGCAAGATCTATTTGGCAGTTGAAAGATGCAAAGAAGGACTTTAAGTCTCCTTCTTGATGGTCCATTCCGTTGAAGTCCCCAGGATCGAGGTGGGGTTTCAGAGCAGAAGTTGTGCCTTTAAATAAAGATGTTGGGTTTGACTAAAGCACTAACCACTCTTTCTACTTCTGATGGTGGTGCGGACATGCAGCATTGACAGTGACTTCTGATATAGTGATGTGTTTGCAGGGAAGGCAGTGGAAGAGTAAAGGATGGTATCGAACAAGTGACATGGGCTGCTCTGGAGCTTTGTGTGCTATCCTGCAATGTATGCCATTACTTATAACATTGATTATGTGGGGAAAGTATTCTGTCTTCTGTATAGCTGAGGTACAAAGGAATTTAGAAAGGAGGCATTTATAAAGGGAATGCTTTACTTCTATTAGCAGCCAAAACCACCAGAGGGCATAGTTGGATTAGGAAGACAGAAATAAAAGCATACCTGCTCTAACCAGGAGCATCAGGAATTTACAATTCCTGCAGAGCTTTAAATTTAAATTCTTTTATTGTCATGCTCCTTTAATATGCACTAACACAAATCTAGGTGTTAGAAAGTTCTTTATGCTCATAAAAAGCAACCTAAATTGTAATTTGAGAGTGTATAAAATTAAATGTGAATTAATATGAATATAATGCATGCTATTTTGCTGAAACTCCCATCTCCTCTGGTAAAATGAATATGGTAGAATGCTACAACATAGGCTTCTGAGTATCCAGCTTTCACATTTCAGAACTACTCCATGTTTTTATTCATAAGGCAATCTGACCTTTGACTTTCACTTAGATTGAAACTTTCACTGTGTGTGAAGTCTGCTGTTCTCTTTTTGGTCAGAAACAATGAAAGTTCTCCAATCAGACACAATAGATAGATCAATGGGAATGCAAACACACATTTCACTGAAATAAAATAAAAACTTTAAGTTTTCTAAGAAACCCCACAGACTTTCAAGTTAAAATCTAGACCCCAACTTGAGAGGCTCTGCTAGAGAGGATAAGGGGGTCAACATGTTTTGAGAGTGCTGACTTAACATCATGGTTTCTCTGGGTGTGTCTTGGTTTATGTCTCTTCCCTAGCACCTCCTACTTCATTTTCAAAGCTGTCCTCGTTTGGATGATCAAGTACAAGGCTACACACCCTGGTTATAAGCCAGCCCTGGCGTGGGCTTCTAAGATCAGGAAAGACCTGTGCCCTGGTAGGAGTTGGGAAACAAGGGTGTTAAAATCATTCCCAGAAGTTTACAGGCTTCTCTCAGAAGCATATGAGAAGTCCAATATGAGTGACGTGTTAGGGGTTAAACCAAACTTCAGACATGTTCTTATCTTTTGTGACTCAGACCTCAGGGGTTCTCCTTATTCCCCCAGTTCCTAAAACCCCACCTGAAAACGTAGGCTCGAAGAAAGGAATTAAAGGGGAAAATGTCATCAGTTATATGTCCCCTGATATCTGAGCGCATACAAGATCATTTTAGGGCAGGAACAGGGAAACTCCTGAAATGGTTACATTGACTCAGAAAAGCTGGAAGATTGGACAGCAGTTTTGTAATTGCATGACATAATTTGGCTAACACTGCAGAGATGGCTTGCTCCACGAGATTATTCCTCACCGCCAGATCTCAAGATCAAGTGTTGCCAGTGTAACTTCAGATGGCTCAGTGTTAATGATGAAAAGAGGACATGAAATAATTTTCTAGGCGCCTGAGAAAGATCTCACTAAAATAATATATTGTGTTCTACGAGAAAGTGTGTACTGGATCAGATTCAAGAATCAAAGTGGTCCGCGAGTGGGAATGTACTGAGACTGGTCTGTCGAAGAGATACTAATGAGAACATTCTGGCAAACGTCAGAAGATGGCTCTTATTAGCATTTTTTCATATTTATCAAGCCCCAGATGGGGCAACTTGTCATCATGGGCAGGGAAGGGAGAGGGGGTCAGGTATCATCTCTTCCTGGCATGTGTACCAGGGATACTCGGTGTAGATAAAACGTTTAAATAGTGGTCTCTCAGAAGTTTTAGGCGTTTCCATATGATTTTTCAGCATTTCATCCCAAAGGGAAATCAATTTAAATCAATAATCATCTATTGTGAGTTAACTGTACGTTTACCTTAGGGTATATAAAAATAAATAAAGCTGGAACCCTATTCTAATAAGCTAAGTTTTCTAAGCTAAATTATTTCAGTCCAGCCTTCAAAAGAATTGCCATATCATTGTATTTTGGTTTACCTAATATTTTTCTAGCATTATTATTTACTCAATGATTTTCTAATATCTCTAACCACTTTAGCCATGTTCTAAGGGATAACAGAAATCATAGATTTAATGTTCCAGATATACATTTTTAAATAGGTGTATATACATTTTTCTAATGTATGTTTTAAAATAAATTGTTTTTAAAAATTTCCTTAGATTGGCATGCCCTAGTGACCTAACAGATAAGTCTGCTGCCTCCTGCTGGAGCAGTCCACATACATCCCAAGGACCTGGGTTTGTGACCTGGGGCTGAAGGGAACAACCAGGATAAACAAATAAATACAATGAAAAATGCTTCTCCTTCCTCTGTCTTCTTGTCTGCTTGCCTATTCACCTTCATTCTTGCCTGCCCTTTTCCTTTAAAAGCATTTCTTTGGATTATCTAAAGTAATCTTTGTACACACTATAGGAATGACCATAGTAAGGAAAACTCAAAAAAAAAACATTATACAAGGGCAGAGTAAGTCAAATGACAGAGGTAAAAAGAAAGTGTTAGAGGAAATCACAGGATGAAATTCATCCGTATTGGGTGCATCAGGAGGATTACTTAGAAGATTTTATGTTTGACGAAGCTAAAAAAATATTTGTAAAATACTAAAGAACGTGGTAAGATTTGACAAACTTGGTGGCAAGTGCCCAGATATTCCTGTGTAAGTGTTTTTAGTTTTTGGTATGTCTGAAATATTTCACAATGACATTAATAAAGTATGTCTAGGATTTGGGGAAGGAAAATCATTCTCAGAATGTTAGAAGGGAAAGTATGAAGAAAACACAGAATCTTGAAATTCAGGGTGAGTGCCAGGTTTGTTGAAGGTGAGTGTTGGAGAATTAAGATGGTGTCAGATCATGCAGGATACTGGTGAAATGGTGACTGAGGAGTGGTAGGGAACCCTGGAAATTTCTGATGAACAATATATGATAAGAGCAGTAGATTAGGACTAGAACTCTGTGAGAAATTTACATGATGGGGAGAGCCCAAATCTGAAAGGATCTTATAATAAAAATCTTGGAATAAAAATGTGGTAGTCTACCTAAGCTCACAAAATTCTGATTTCCACCTTTGTTTTTGCTTGTGCTTGCATTCTGTTTTTTTTTTATTTTAAAAACATTGATTTCTGACACATCCTGTTGCTCAGGCAGCTGAGGGGGCTAAGATGCAGACCATATAAAACCCAAGGACCTGGGGTTCAAGACTGAGACCCCGTGCTGGATGGTGGGGGGAGAGTGGGGTACAAACAAATCAACAATCCCATGTCTGTTTCCAGTGGGCAATCCTATTTCCCCCCTTCTACCCCACATCCTTTATAGTTTCATCCAACTATTTTGTAGACCTGGGGAAGTAAACTTTTTTTCTGTTAAAGGACAGAAATACATTAATTAATTATTTGATTAATTTTAAAAAGGCTGCAGGCCATTTGGTTTGCCATCCTCTGATATACTCATGCAGGAAACCTGATGAACTAGAGCATTTCAAAAACTTGTTAGCTAGATAAACTTAGAAAACTCTGTTTAGGAGCTCTAGAAGATGATTGTAGTCAGGCCTTTGTGTTGGGGTCTTATTGGCAAGGGGATCTATATGTCTGATAGCTGTGTGATGTAAGCAAGCTTGCTGGTTTGAAGTTAGAACCTGGAAGTCAGCCCACACGCTCAGACACACTCATCCTCTCTGTGGTTCTCACGGCTGCTAAGTTGTAGTATCTTCACTTGATCCGAGTCAAGCTTCTCAGGCAAACAATCATTTTTGTCCATCTCTCTTCTTCTAGACTAGTCGAGTAGTAGTTTAAATTCATATATTTCCTAGAGTTGAAAAACAAAGATTCATCACATTGTCCCTCTGGAGAGGTTGTAGCAGGGAAAGGTGGTAAAATTTAATTTAAATCTTTTTCTTGTAATCAGAGGCTTCTGCACTACACTGATGGTCCTAGGCTTTCACTCCACAAGGAAACATTTAGTGCCTAATACGTGTCAGGTACTGTTCTGGTGCTAGAGATACAGTAGTGAACAGCAACAACAAAAAATATCTACGTTCCTGGCACTTACATTCTAACAAGACAAAATTTTCCCTTCTTTTATCTATCTTTTTCCATTCTAGAATACTCTATTTTCTTGAATTAATCCTGAATAGGACTCTTTTGGTCCATGAGAGGCCATTTCACTCAGCCTTTAAACAGGCTAGATTTAGACAAAAGCGTCAGATTCTACAAATTTGGCCCACCCTGGTGGCTCAGGTGTTAAATCTGTGCTGGGATAGTCCAAGGACCCAGTTCAAGGCCCAGGGCTTGAGTGAACAATTAAGTCAATAAAGTGCATCTTCTTTTCCTTCCTGCCTGCTATCTGGCTGCCTTCATTCCTGCCTGCCTGCCTTCTCTTTGAAAAAAAATCCTGTAAATTCTAACCAACCACAGTATTGTTAAAATATCTACTCTTCAGCTCTACTAGTCCAAACCAATAACAATACACACCTAGGCTATAGCAATAACTATATATTCATGACCACTTCCCCTGAATCTTTAATTACCCAATAGTTATTGTTAAAATAATCAAATCTGGTCATATCCTTTCATCATTTAAAAACCTTCCTGTAGCTTTTCCATATTTTTTCGAATTAAGTCCAAAATGCTTAATCTGGTTTATGGTAGCATTGCTGGTCTTGGTCCCTCCTTAACTCCCCTCAAATCACTACGCTCTTGACTTTCAATGTTCCCACGATGTTGCTCTTCCCTCCTTATCTGGAACATGCCAGCCTCCTTCACATCTCATTCATTCTTGCTTTCATAAAATTCTGCTTATGTGTTACTCAGTAAGGGTATTCTCTTTCCCCATTGTTACATGCTTTTAGTTATTATGTAAATTTGCTATTATTTACTTAATGAATGTCACTTCTATTGATCTATGAGTTCTGTGGAGGGAGGGTCATAGATGATTTGTCTACGACTGTGTATCCAGATCCTAGAATGGGATCTGGCCTTCACAACTGCTCAATAGATATTTTCAATAAGAAATAGATGTTTTTAGAAATGAGATCAATTAAGACAAGAAGACTATGAATTACCTTAAAAGATGCAAAAGTATTTTATGACTAAATATTTGTTGTAAGTTAGAATGAGAGAAAGGACTGAGGTGTGATTAGAAAAGAGGGGAGTCAAATAGGGAGAGAATGATAAAGAGGAATTAGCTATAAATGCACCACAGCTATATTGCAAGAAAAGGAGAATGGTGAAAATAGAATTTTATTGAAAATTAAAATTGAACAGTGCTTGAGTGGAAGAGCATTTATTTTGTAAAAATGCTTTTAGGAAACTTGGGAAGTAGTAATCCAGGATTGCTACCCTGTACAGGAATAAAGATAACACAGATTTTGTAAAGAACAATTTTATTCACCTCCTGATATATTTTGTCTTAAATCATCAGAATCTTCCAAGTGAGATGTTATAAACTTTCCTCAGGGGGCTAAAAGTTTTTGAAAATTATGCATATCACAGTGTTTCTGCTTTCAAGAGGGAATTTAATTCACTTCCAGGCTCAGTTCTGGGATAATTTATGCTCCATCTCTTCTCATTTTATGCCTTGCAGGTGGTGATAGCTAATTAAAAGAAAAAAGAGAGAGATTCTTTGGTTTTATCATTGTCAAGAAGAGGATACTTTTAGAAAGAAATGTTTAATAATATGCAGCAAGCACAGCCCCAGGGGTCTCCATGAAGATCCTGGCCACATGTGTAAATGGATGAATGGCTATAAATGCCACCTTTTCCTAATGCAGGCGGGAAAGACAGGAATGATCAGAGCAACTGAGAATTTAATTCCTTTTAAGGAAAAGATACTCCAAAGAGTAATTTTTCTCTGAGGAGTACAAAGTATGAATTTTAATGATGCTGATATTGTCACTAAAAGTGCCAAACAAGGCCTTGGTCATATAATATACAAGTGGGGCGTCTTAATGAGTGCTCCAGTCTCCTATAAATTTAGCTGGAAAGAAAATGTTGACAAAGATACAGTATCGATCTAATTCTGGAGTTTAAATAATATCCATCTATGAGAACAACATTCAGACTGTATTGAGAAAAGTGATAAAAAAAAAATTGCTCAGGTTCATAGTATAGCATTAACAAATGTATTACTGTAATTATTTCAGCAATTTATTGAGTTTCAGCTATATGCTAGTCACTATAAAGATAATAAAATCCATTGCCTGTCTTCAAGAAGCTTACTGCATAGCAAGAAGAATAAGTTAATCACAAAAATAGAAGGTGGTGGCTGGTACACCCCGGAGGCCTAGCGTTTAGTTCACCAGGCATTGTCCACATACATCCCAAGGTTCCCAGTTTAAGACCTAGAGTCAGGGAAACAACCAAGATGAAAAACTAAATAAAATGAAAAGTGTTTATTCCTTCTTTCTTCCTGACTGCCTGCCTGCTTGTCTATTCCTGCTTGCAACTTTCCTTAAAAAAATAAATAAATAAATAAAATAAGGTAGTTGATAATAAATGACCAGTAGGTCAAATGTTTTGTGAGAGGTGGGAGGAAAAAGGGTTTATATCTTATTGAGATAGTAAAATTTTCACAAAGGAAGTAGCATCTGAAGTAAGACTTGAAAGATAGTAACGTATTCGTAGTGTGGGATGAAAGGAGCATTACAGGCAGTGGGTACAGCAATAGCAAAGGCACAGAAGTGGGAAAGCTGGAGAGATTTTCAGGAAACTCAATAGCAATTTTGCCGGAATGCAAATACCAGTAAGGTTTGGGCAGAGAGAGGGCAATAGGAAATAACTGGAGTGTAGGTAGGAGCCAGAGTGTGAAATTTCATTCATTCACTCACTCACTCGTTCAACACCCATTCCCCAAGCACCTATGCATTTGCTAAACCCAGTGGCCAGACAACATGATAGGAAGCTTGAGTACTATAACCACAGCAACTGTGATTTCCAACGTTCACAACTAAACTTTCTTTTGATAAAATGAAGTCAGATTATTTGCCTGCTCCCCAAATTTCATATTGAATTAGTCAAGTCAATCAAAAGGGGATGGTCTGAGGTCTTCTCCCATCTCAGAGGAGTTCAAAAGTAACTTGAAGGAAGAAGGAAACATTTGCATCTGATTAGACCTCCAAGTTATCCTCCAGTTTCAAGAAATTAGGTCAAATTCCTTAGCAGGCTTGGAAAGATTTAACCTATTCCTTTCTGGGAAAACTTCTGCAGCCTGATTTGCAAGGGTTTGGTCCTCTGAGTTTGTCCCAGCAAGGGACAGATCATGATTCATGATCATGTCACAGTAGCTGATTCACCAGACCAGCCAACGTTGGAATCACCTGGAAGCTATAGTTCAAGAATTCCAGATTCTTGCAGATTCTTGTTTTCAGTCTTGAGCACGATTACAATACTAATCTATATGCTGGAAGTGACACATCTAGAGGAGCTGTTGAAACTGCAGGAACCAGATTTTAAAGTGACACATACATGGCTATTAAAGAGCTGAGTCTACATTTAAATCTTCTTGAAAAGAAATGTGAAATAGCAAAACATTAAAGATAGAAATGGAAGTAATTGAAATGCAGAGTTATCATATAGGTGACAAAAGAGGAAAGGTAAGGATGTATTAGGGGAAAGGCTATAATAAAAGATTTTCATTAACTCAAGGAGTTATAATAAAGAGACTTCTCAGGCTAAGTATTAAATGGATATAATGTGAGGACAAGGGCTTAAAAAGCTTTCTCAATGCAAAGCCCAAATTGGTGATATTCCCTATCTCTAGGGTTTTAAGTCAGGCCTATTGTTAAACACTTTAGGAACTAATGTCAAATTTGTCTTTGTACCTAAGAAATAGCCCTGCAGGCACAGCATGCTCTTACACAAAGCTTCTGGGACTTGAATGGCCCCACCGGTGAATGTGAATATACTCTACTACTTACCACTTACATATTGGTCTTCTAATAATACAGTAACTCAGAGTAACTATTCGCTGTCCTTTTACCCTCTCAACCTGAAATCCATGTTGGATCATGCAGAAAGTGGGCTAGTTTTGACCTCCTAGACACATGGAGTTACCATTTTTAAAATCTGATTTCTGTCAGGTGATTCTTCATAGCATGGAAAGGAAGATGTAGCAAAAACATCATTTAATTAATTCAGTCAATCAGTCTATATGTTTGAGTGCCTAATATATTCCTAGCACTGTGCTTGAAGTTATTAGTGAGAGACATGTCAGAATCTAATAGTCAGCAATAAGGGATCAACACAATTAGTTAAAGAAGACATAAGACAATACATGATTAGCTATTATCTCTCTGTATGTACCGTGCTAAGAAGGCATCCTTATCAAACTGCCTTGCTGCCATGGTGACAGTTACTAAGAAATGCACAGATCCACATGTGAGCAGGTTACAGATTTCTTTTTCTTAAAAATAGGTAGTGTTTCTTCAGTCAGATGAACGGTTCTTAATATCACTTCCAATTTCTCCGTGAATTCTCTATATTCAAGTCCTTAAAGAAAAGGAACCAAGAGCATATGAACATCATCATACTGACCTGGCGCATGAGGATTTTCCTGTTGTTTAGGGATCAGGATTTAACCCTGCATGTGTAATTTGGGATGAGTTCAAGTATCCAGGCTCCTAAATTTCTCGAATCCTTTAAAACACAGGCATGCTTGCCCTGAGGTTAAGGAGGACTCTCTACTCCTCTTGACTCTAAATCCCTACTTCTGTCTCTCCTGTAGTTGCTACTTTTTCTTTGTCCGCCCCCTCCCTCCTAGTTGTGATCATTGTTGCCGCCTCATTTTCTCCTCAGTCACCGTCATGCGTGTTTATAACAGATTTGTACTGAAAGTCTGGAATAACGGAGGAGGTAGTGTCCTATAATACAGGAAAGCAAACATGTACCCAGAGGTTCTTCGGCCATCTTTTCCATTAAATGTTTCTTATTGTGTTTTCTTCTCAGGCCCTGCCTGCTGCCATTTTGTTCAGACTTCCTTCCCCTCTTCTCCTGAGTGCTTCAGGCTCAAATCTCTGTAATTTTATTTTTACAAGCAATGTAATTCTCACTGTCAAACCCCATCCCCTCTCACACATATGGACTAACTCACAACCTCACACTTTTAATTTTTTCCTCTGCAAACAAAAGCTCCATTTACCCCAGAGGTGAATCTTGGCATTCCTCTAGAATATAAAATAACAACTAAAAACAGTTGTTCCATTTTTTTTTTCTTTTTTTTTTTTTTCATTTTACCTGTGGCCTCAAACCCAGGTCCTTGGGCTTTCCACGGTCTGCACCTGCCGCTTCAGTCACATGAGCCATTAGGGTGCACCTAAAAGTAGTTGTTTTAAAAAGTTATTTATTTTCTTTCCCTCACCATCTTTCTGCCTCAGTTCTCTCATTTGATCCATAAGATCGGTTGGGGGCTTTTGTTTCTTTTTTTGTTTGTTTGTTGTTATTATTTTTGAGACTACTGAACACAGATGCAAAAGTTAAAGTTCTAGAAACATTTTGCATTGTGTGCAAGTCATTCATATTTTGGGGGAGAATTCTAGTTCTTTTTCTAAAACTTCATTTTCTAAAAGTGATTCCTCAAAGATTTAGAAAAGCTATAGCATAATCTGTAGTGGGTTTTTTTTTTTTTTTTTTTTTAATTATTGTGTTACAAGAGATTGAGAGCAGACTAAAAAGACTCCCTGGAGAAAACTCCCTACTGTGTCTGCATTATTCACAGACCCTTTTACATATACTCAGCACAGTTTTCCAAAAAGAAACCTTTCTGCATTCAGTCATAGGGGCAGCTGCTTGGCCAGTGACCACGCTGTGCTCTAAGGGTAAGAATCTTGTCTCTTACTACAGAAAAGCTTCAGCTTCCAAATGTGGAAAGTCCTCAACTACATTTGAATGTCTTCCCCAAAGGACTGTAACAGATGACAATAAGTACAGCTTCTTGTGAAGATGGACATGTTTCCCCTGGATAGGTCTTATTCTGTAGAAGCATCTAATCTATAAATACATCTGTCATGAAGCTGTTAGGTACTAAGAAGAGAACCAGACTAAATACCATGGAAGAGTTAAGAAAAAAAAATTTGGACAGAATTTAGAGGGTGAGAAAAGAAAAAATAATTATGGTGAGGCATATGACAAAGTAGAATTCATTCACAGAGTTCTGAAATTTAGAACTAGATTTTTAAAGATCATTCAGTGATTTGCAGAGAAGAAACTGGAGCTCAGAAGAGTTATTAGTTTGCCCAGGGCACACAGAGAATTAGTGGCAGAGCCAGGAATAGACCACAGATACTATATCTGTAATAGCTATTATAGATCAGTCTTATCAAGGAAATATATGGCATGATATAACAAGTATTACCAACTGTAAAATGCCTAGCACAATGTCTGGAACCATTAGCTCTCATCATTACCATAGTCATCGTCATCAACATCATGGTTAAGAGTCCAAATTTTGATATTAGTCAGACCTAGATGTGAATTGCAGTTCTGCCAATTACTGTGTAACTGTAAATAAGCTACATGTCTTCTCCAAACTCTGGTTTCTTCGGCTACAAAGAAGAAATGGGACTCAAAATAGAATTTATCTAATAGGCTATTGTGAATATAGCTATATAAGTAATATGTAAAAAAAAATATTTATATATAAACTGTCTAGTATATTAGCAAGCATGTTGTTCTATAGTATTTCACCTGTATAGGTATATAGAAAGTCAAGCAAGGACACAGAGAGAGTTGGTGGAATTCTTACTCTGCTAAAAAGAAAGCCAGAAAGCTAACATTTAATGTGTTTTCACTGTATGCAGATATCTACGTGACACATGGAACAAAGAAAATTGGAGAAGAAATGCTATATGGCATGTTATCATACAGGAAATAGTATTCCCAACAAGTGTACACAAGTTAACTACACAATGAGGAGTAAGATTTAAGTTTCTGCTTTTCATGGAGCTTGCAGGTTAGTGGAAGAAGCAGCGAGGAACGCCACTCTTAAAGAATGCTGTACACGTTGCAGAGCTGGAGCTAAAACTATGGAAGGTCCCCAAAGAGTATCCGATTCGATAAGGGTGAGGGTATGGCAGGGAGTGTTAGAGATCTCTCTAATGGAAGAATAAGGAGTTGGCCAAAGTTAAGAAAAGTTGAAAGCTACCTAATGCCACAAACCGTCTGTGGTAGATATTCTGGACTTTATCTCAGTATCTATTCCATGTGTTTAATGTGCTTTATTATACTGCAGGAGCTAAAGCAGAAAAACCACATGCAAGGGTAGAATATCGGTTAGGTCCACCACCTCTAAAAGAACTCCATTCACATACATCCCAAGGACTAGGGTCTGGGGAGAACAGCTAATATAAACAACTAAATAAAAACAAAATGAAATGCTTCTTCTCATCTCTCTGTCTACCTACCTGCTTGCCTTAACTTCTTCCTGCTCCTTTCCTTAAAAAAAGAAAAGAGTAAAACAACATTTCTGTCTTCCCGCATCTGAAATTCTACTTCTTCCAATTAGAAGCACTTGGAAGGTGAGTCCCAGGTTGAAGTTATCTGCTTAGTTTCTGCTGGCAAACCAGCCGACCTGAGGTTTCTGGGACTGCAGAAACAGAAACAGTCTCAGGATTGGGTGAATGAATGGGAGGCATGACGTTGGACTCAGGTTTGCATTGTCTGGTGCCTGCCCTAGAAAAGCTGATTCAAACGCAATTTCAATATTTATGTTACCATTCAACACGGGTCCTTCTCACTTCAAATGGTGGTTCATTTCCTTGATTCTTCACATTCATTCTGAAGGGATAAAATATTCTCCCTCCGCCTTCCATAGAGATCTTAATGATTTCTCATCAAATCTAGATTGATCTAGAATGCAACCCATTTCACATAATTCTTGCTAAAAAAAAAAAAAAAAATCCTTTGTTGAAATATCCTACTTGAAGAGACAAGACTGATGTATAAAAGGTTTTTTTCCTTTTCCAACTAGTATTGCCTTTTGGAACTATATACTTGGAGAAGCTGAATGGTTTGACTTGTCAATACTGAAGTCTTATTTTTTTGTCTGGAAAAAAAATGTAAAATGCCTGATTGCTTCACTCTCCACTCATTCAGAGTTAGCATATTGATAAAAGTGTACTTATCCAAGTTGGCTTACAGAAATGTATAATTTTAGGAAGCCTGATGTGCATTATTTTCTGGTCCCACAAGAAAAAGAAATAGGAAAGTTTAAGAAAACGAAGTTGCATGTGGTTCAGAACACTCAAATGCAGCATTCTAATTCTCTCCCTCCCTCCATTTTATGTTAAATTGTGACTAAGTATTTAGGCACAATGATTTTTATCACTGTATTACATCTAATAATGAATGTCAGAAATAACTATATTTATAAATGATTTCAGTTTTAAATAACAGAAAACCCAAATACAAATAGGCTAAAAATAGCTATTTTCTTATCATACCAAGAAAGCCATAGATAGTTGTTAGCATTGGGTTACATGTTCAATGATCTCAAGGTTAGACTCTTTAATTTTCTTGATCTTTCCCTGTGGCTGAAAGATGGCTACTGTATATCTAGATATGTGGCTCTATACAAAATGGAAAGAATAGGTAGGAGATGATACCAGTTTGGCTATCCCATTTTGTTTGAAACTTTCCCCTCAACCTCAGAAGTCTTTAGCTTATTTCCCCATGACTGGAACTTATACCTTCCCTAGATGTCAGTAAGTTTATGAAAACAAAATCCTTGGGAATATTTGGTTTTCCCATCTGAGGGCCAGGCAAGTGAGAAGGATTGGGGATGGGTATGATCTGCTGAGTTTTAGAGTCTGCTGTGGTGAAAACCAGACAGCATCAGAATATCCAAGAATTCCAGATCAGCTGAGTATGATGTGCCATCTGGATTCCAGGTGACTATTAAAACTTATGTAAAAGAAAAATATTTAGCGCCTGCAAGATTATTCATAAAACATGCTAAACTTGAAAATTTTTTAACATATAACACAATGGATAAGGAAACTGAATTTGCTGGAGTAAAATAGATAATATATTTGAAAAGAAAAAACTGGAACTTATCTTCTGAAAATGTTTATTTGTTGGGTTTTCCAGGAACCGGCCTCAGAGATTTGCAGAGTGGTTTGCAGGACAGTGCTCACAGGAACAGCACCTGAAAGAAACAGGATTGGGCAGAGAGAGGAGGTGAATTGCAAGGCAGTTGACATAGAGACTTTAAGTGGTCCCAGGGGAAGTTCTAAACCTGGGATATGCTAGATCTTCCCAGTTGAGTGACTGACTTTGTACCTCTACCACTGACCCATTATTGGGCTAGGGCCTTTCCCCAGGACGGCACACAACCTAGGGTGAGGCAGTTGCCTTTACAGAAAGCAGTTTTGCAGAGGAATTCACCAGGGAGCCATCAACAGCCAACATTCCTGGCAGCCATATCCTGGGATCTTGACAGCTCACCTCAACATCCACTGGAAATGTCAACACTGATTGTCTCCAGGTTTGGGGACTCAGGGTGGGTTTCTCTTTATTTAAAAAAAAAAGTATTTTCTAAACTTTCCACAATGATTTGTCCTAAAGATTAAATGAGTTAATTTATGTAAGATGCTTAGCACAATTCCTGGAATGTATTAAGTACTCAGTACAGTTGGGTATGATTACTTCTGTACTAGAAAACAATACAGGACATTTTAAAAAGAAAACATGAATGTAGGTATTGTCAGGGAGAAAGTAAATAGGATTAAACTAATAACAGAGCTTGCCATTCATTTTGGTTTATTTTGATTTATCTGTGAAAGTCTTTCTTATGACATTGATTCTTTCAGTATCGTCCAATAGAACTATCATATTTTGCTGTGTATAATGTGTTCTCGTGTATAATATGTACCCACATTTTTGATCCTTTCAGGGAAAAAAAATTTTTCTAATTCAAATTTTTATTTGTTTATATTTGGATATCTGTTTTTGCAATATAAAATTGGTAAATGTATTTATTTGAGGGTATTATTTTGCATACTGATATTATTAAAAGCATAAATAAAAATTCAAAACATATACACATATATATGTATTCATACATATATAGAGAGATAGGTATGGAATTAGTACTACCCTCGTATAATGCACATCCTTATTTTTCCCTCACGAATTTGGGCAAAAAATACGTACATTATACTTGGCAAAATACAGTATTCGTGATGACAGAAATTTCAGTATTTGTGTCACCAGTATTTTGTTCTTTTGCTCACTGGCTATTAGTGATTAAGGACCACAAGTAAGAAATAGAACAGTGACTTCTTTATTGACCAACAAAGGAGAAGGGAGCTCCTGCTCTAAAGTCCTCGCTGAACAATAGGGCGAGTACACTTTTGCAGGCAGTGTAAGGGGGAAAGGAGAGGTGTGTTCTTATATCAGTAGCTGGTTTTCCACTGCATGAGCATATTCCACCGTCATGCTTTTACAGATATCGCATGTCTCATTATAAAATCTGCACCCAGGGGTGTGTTAGTTAGAACTACGATGAGGTTTTTGTTTGACCTGTGTTCCACCTTGCCTCCATTCTATCTTCACCCCGGCTTTACCGGCTTCAAGGTAGTTTTATCTGGTCTTCTTTGCCGAGTTGCAGTAAAACAGATTTATTAGTCCTGTGACCTTGTAGTTCAGCAGTATCTGGAAGTAAGCAGAGCTGGGGTGTGCTGTTAGTTTAACTTGCTCAGTTCTGGCACAGGTGACATCTGTGCATCCACTATGGTAGCCACTAGACATGGTTGGCTATTGAGCATGAAATGTGGCTAGTGTCAGTGAATAAGCAAATTTTACATTTTATTTAGTTCCAATGCATAGAAATGTAAATAGTCACCTATAGCTAGTGGCTACCGTTTTGGACAATGCAATTCTATACCAGCACTAGGCAATGGCTATTTAGAGAATAGATCTAAAATATTCTTTCTTTCTTGAAGCTTAGATTAGTTCCTCAACCCATTACCCTGTATAATCTAATCTTTTTTTTAAAGGAAAGGTGCAGACAGGAATGAAGGAGAGCAGAGGTAGGTAGACAGGAAGAGAGAAGAAGAAGAAGTACTTTATTTTTAATTGTAACTGTTCATCTTGGTTGCTCACCCCAGCCCTGGGCTGTGAACCCTGTTCTTTGTTATGTATCTGGAATTCCCCAGCCAAAGGCAGCAGACAAAACCACTTCTCCACCAGGGCATGGCATAATCCTAATCTTGATTACAAAATCACATTATATTTAGATGTACAGAAAAATAAAGTAGGAAGAGTTAACTGTAAAAAAAAGTGTTGCTGTTTGTTAGACTTTTTTATATAACAGGGAAAATACTTTAGTTAAAAGGTGCTAAAGAGCTATAAAATACCTTTCTAAATCTACAGTAGTGTTCAGTAAATATTCGAAAAAGAAAATTCTGTTTCATAAATTTCCATATCAAATATCTGGCTCCTCTTGGTAAACCAAAAAAGAGTTTTCACTGAAATTATGTCTTTCAAGCATACTGTTGCTATAATAATGGAGATAATTGTAGAAATAATTTGAGAATTCCTGAATAATAATATGGAAGTTTTTTACCTCTCAGATGGGAGGCAGACCTGTATGGGAATAGCTCACTAACAGCAGTCACATTGTGGTGGACTCATCTCAGTTTGCATCTCAGCTCTGCCAGTTACTGCTGTGTGTACTTTGGACAGGCTACTTACTTCTTCCATAACCAAATATTGATAACTGTACCTACCTTGAAGATTTGTTGTAAGATAAGTGATATGTTAGTATTATATCAAGAATGTTAATACTATGTTAGTGATATGTCAAGAAAACAGAGCAGCAAAAGGAAAGTAAACCAAGTAATATAAAACTTGGGTGGTAATTAACTGGCATAATTGTTATGGCAAAGCCTCCAGATGGTGAGATGACTGACAACCAGGCACTCGAAAAGCAGAGAAAACAGGACTTTATTGCAAGCACTAGTCTAGGGGAGCTCCTTTTATACTCTGAGGTCCTTGGCTACATGTCTGTGATTTCTACTGGGAACTCATCAGTTATGTATAGCCGCAGAGTAGGAGGCAATGCTTGTTTGTTCCTAGTCTCGATAACAGGACATAGCTGCAGTCTCCATAGAACAGGAAGTAGTGACAGCCTCCAGATTACTGTGGAAAATTCCTGGCAGACTAACTTTTGCAGTGGGGTCAGGGAAAAGGTTTTCTATCACATAGTCATTAAACTGTATAATTATTTAATTTATATATGTACATGTACATGCATACATACATAATACACATATATCTACATGTCTATATATATAGATATAGATGGATAAATAGATGTAAAGAAGGACCAAAGGAAGGGGAGAGGAGGAAGAAACATTTTTAGTGGGTTGTTTATTTTGGTCACCCCTCCCCTACCACCTGGTTGCCAACCCAGGTCCTCTTGCTTTTTTACGTGGTCTACACCCCAGTCATCTCAACCAACTCAGCCACTAGAACACATTAGGTATATTTTATTATATATATCGTTTACACATACAGTTTAGTTCACTATTAATCAAATAAGTAAAAGAATGAATGCTTTGCCATGGTCTTAATATTCTTTTATGCTTCCAAGAGAGTTATCACTAAAATAATTTTGTCACTAGAGATATTTTCCAAGATTTGTGAAGAGCACTAACAAATCAATGGTCTTAAACAGTCTCTGGTTTGCAAGCCTGGTTCACGTTCTGGAACCAGCAGAAACAACCAAGAAAAACAACTAAATTAAATAAATAAAAATGTTTCCTCTTCCTGTTTTCCTGACTGCCTCTGCTTGCATTAATTCCTGCCTGCATATTTCCTTTAAAAAAAAAACCAAGAACTTCTTGAGCAATATTACTAAAGGAATAGTTAAGGGCTTCGATTCATAGACATTTTTAAGAAGACAGATAATTGTCCATGTAGGAAATGTCATCATAACCTGTGGTTGTCAGCCTCCAGCATAGCTGACATTGATCCTTACTTCCTAGCATTTATGTCCTTCACTCGTCTCCTGCCCAAATTTAATCAAGGACGATCCTGAATACGGCAGATGTGTGATGTGTGAATTCCAAGGCTAAGTTATAAAAGGCATTGCAGCTCCTGCTGTAGTTTCTTAGATCACTTACTTGGGATACATCAGTTGCCATTGACGAGGCTAACACAGAACACTCTTAAGTCTCACAGAACTGGTCTTCTGTGTATGCCCCACTCTGATAGAAAGAGCCAAGGTCTGTGGAGAACAGCCCCAGAGGCAAAGGAAAACCTCCAATTCTTCCAAACTTTTAGCCTGTCCCTTAATCAAGGAAGCCATTAACTGGGCCTCCACCCTTCTGCTAATCTAGAAATGATCCTTTGTCTCTGTTCTCTTGAGGTGTGTAGTTTGGGGAGGTCTTAATCTAAAGGACAGTTTATCTGTAAATAGTCCTCACTAAGAAAACTATGTCCTTGCAGCTGGTGACCCCCTTTTCTCTCCAACACCTCAGGTCCCTTTTCCATGCCTCAGCTAAGGATATACATCTTTGGTCTGCCCCATCTACCTCAGAACTTACCACATATAAATTCTCCATATATATGTTGTTAAACGTGGGCTTTTCTCTAATTAATTGAGCCTAATGTTTATTTGTTCATTTGTCCAGCCTGTGAAGAACATCAGAGAAATGGGGGAACTGTTGTTTTGACCCCTACACTGCGCTGTGAGGGGGACATTCTAGCTGTCTTGTCCTTTGGAAAGGCTATGTGGGGCCAACAGCCTGTGTCAATTCACCAGATAGGTGAGACAGCCATCTTGGAAGTTTAGATTCTCCTGTTTTACAAGTTTTGAAATGAACAAACATCAGACTTCATCCTTGCAAAAAAACTGAGATAGACTACTGAAACTGAGTAGCTCTGAATTCCTGACTCACAAAGGTTGGGAGAATAAATTATTATTGTTTTAAATCACAAGTTTTTGGGTTATTTGATATGCAGCAATAGATAGCACGCTATCATCAGTAACAAATACTTATTGCTACTGTACAAAATATTCTTTTTATGGGCTGAACATGGTGATCAAAGTAACTTCTTGCTGCTTTATAACTTCAATATTTTAACAGGCTGGCATATCATTCTTTTCCTATAAAATTCTTATGCAACAAGAAGAATCAACCACTAAAATACTTAAGAAATCCACTAAGTGCAAAGCATTGTCCTAGGTTCTCTGATCAAAAGGTATGCTGTTAACGATAACAACAATTATAGGTTATTACTAATATTAAGCATTATTTGTCTTAGACGCTATAAAATCTTGATATATTTTGCAAAATGTTTTCCAAAAAGTTAACGCCAAGTTACATTCCCAACTGCAGTGTATAATAAACTCACTACATGCTTACCAACACTTTAAAAATAACTTTTTTTTCTGATCAGATAGGTGATAAATTTAATCTGTATACATTGGTATGTTAAGCTCATTAAACCTTTGTCTGAGATTGTACCTACAGTCAAACCCCCAGGGTGCACCTGTCTAAGGAATTTTTACTTGGGTATATTTATGAGCTTTATAACTTGGTTTCCATGCTATCACTACACTGACATTTACTCATCATTCATCAAGAACCATCACAATCACCTCCCGGAAGCCTCGATTTTTCCAAAATGAATCTTATCACTATAAAACCCTGCTTTGAATCACAGTGAACTGGGTTTATCTTATCCAATTATATTCTTGAGGGAACAAGTATATCATATATATAAATAACGTTTGCATATATTACTTGTTGAAATTCAATCACTGGGATTGGATTTGTATTAAAAGGTAATGATGGCAGAACAGATCTAGTGTGACAAAAAATAGGCAATTCCTTCATTTGTGTTCAACATTCTTGTGCTATATATTATGAAAAGATAATAAAGAATATAGGGGAAAGACATATGACAATATACCTGATTAAAAACAAGTATATTGTAGCATAAAATAATTATGTATAGATTTGACTTAACGATTTTCCAACTTTATGTTATGCTATATGAATTCAGTAGAACTGAACTTGAAGTAGGACACTGTTTTTCACTTTTAGTACAGAATTCAATAAAACACATGAGCTATTCAACACTTTTTATAAAATAGGCTTTGAGCTAGATGATTTTGCACAAGTGGTAGGTGAAGATAAGTGTTTTTGTTAACGGAAAGAAGCAGGCAGGTACAAAGGCAAGTAGACAGGCAGAGAAAAAGCAGCAGCAGCAGTATTTTTCTCTATATTATCTTTATTTATATTTATATAAAGACCCTGCAAGGGTGTGTATGTCATCTAGAAAGCATTTTACCCACTACTCTGCTTGGCTGCCAGTCTTTTGTCTCTCTCTTCGGCAATGGTGAGGCGGATACCCTTTCCTCGGGGAAGGGAAATCCATGGTTTGTTGCCTTTGCCAATAACAAAAATGTTGGAAAGGCGGGTGGCAAAACTGTTGCCGTTGGCATCTTTCACATGAACAACATCAAACGAACCAGGGTGTCTCTCTCTGTTGGTGATCACACCAATTCTTCCCAGGTTAGCACCTCCGGTCACCATGCACAGATTGCCAGTGTCAAACTTGATGAAATCGGTAATCTTGCCAGTCTCTAAATCAATCTGAATGGTGTCATTCACCTTGATGAGGGGATCAGGATAGCGGATGGTGCGGGCATCATGGGTCACCAGGTGAGGGATTCCTTTGGTGCCCACAAAGATCTTTCTGACTTTGCACAACTTGTACTTGGCCTCCTCAGGTGTAATGCGATGTACAGCAAAACGACCCTTGGTGTCATAGATCAGACGGAAATTCTCTCCGGTCTTGTCAATGCTGATGACATCCATAAAACCCGCGGGGTAGGTTATATCAGTGCGGACCTTGCCATCAATCTTAATGAAGCGCTGCATACAGATCTTCTTTACTTCATCTCCAGTTAGAGCATACTTAAGCCTGTTTCTCAGGAAAATGATGAGAGGGAGACATTCTCTCAGCTTGTGGGGACCAGTAGATGGACGAGGGGCAAACACTCCGGTCAATTTATCCAGCATCCAGTGCTTTGGAGCTGCTACACGCTTCAGATGCTTCTTGGGACCACGAGCCATGGCTGTGTGCTAGGCACTGAAAGAGCAGAAGCATATTTATTTATTTGTTCATTTTGATTGCCCTGCCCCACCTCCCAAAGCCAGGTCCTTGGGCTTTACATGGACTATACCGCCACGGCGACAGACCTGACACCTGAATCACAAGACATGCCAAGGTAAGTGTATTGAGCATGTTGAAGATCAGTGAGGCTAAACTATAATGGAGGGGTTTGGTAGGTTAGCTGTAGTAAATATTTTCCACTTAGTTTTTTTAAAGCTTAGACTGGGTTTATTGGGATGCAACCTATCATAAGGAGAGGCAGACCCATACAAGGAAGGAGAAAGGAAAATACTAAGCCAGTCATGGGAAATGTTTCAGAGTAGTGGCTATAACTGAACTGGGTTTACGACGTTATTTGGTGTTGAATGAATTTGCAACGAGCCCAAAATGACAAACAGCATCAAATCAGATCTTTTTAAGAGAAGTTACATCAATGTACCCTTTATTCTGAAAGCTTTTTTTTTTTTTTTTTTAAGGAAAGGTGCAGGCAGGGATGAAGACGAGTAGGCAGGCAGGCAGGCAGGAAGAGAGAGGAGAAAGAAGCATTAAAAAATTTTTTTTTTAAAAGGAAAGGTGCAGACAGGGATCAAGGCGAGTAGGCAGGCAGGGAGAGGAGAGAGAGCAGCAGCATTTTATTTTTTAATTTTTATCGCGCTGTTCACACTGGCTGTTGCCCCAGGACAGGACGGGCTCCTTGGGAATGTGCATGGACTGAGCTCCTCCGGAGGCGGCGGGCCTAACCGACACTCCAGTAGGGTGCGCCTGTTCTGAGAAGGTTTAGAGGAAACCTCATATAGTTTGGGTAGTACTGGGAAACTGTTTCATTAACACGGTCCTATGACGACAAGAACAGGATCCAGGGGAGAATGGACCCAGAACGTGTGACTGGGGGGAAAACCGGGCCTAGGCGGATAAGACCTTTACCCACGTCAGGCTTCTGAACTCGAAACCGGGCGCTGGAGCTGGGTTAACAGCTATGAGGATTCCCTGCTGCCCGCGGGGAGCCCAGGCCCAGACGGAAGTCAGCGCCAGAACTACTGACGCCATGCAAACGTGACATCAGCGGCACAGACGCCGTCTCACGGGGAGGGGCCACTCAGCTCACCTCAGGCCGCCGTCAGCTCCACCAAGCCGCGAGTTTGCCGACTCCGGTCCACCCGAAGGTCTGAAGAGTCAGAGCTGCGGGAACAGAAGCACCGAAATTGCTCAGGAGCGCGGAACGGTCGCCGCCCGTCTTCCTCGGCTCCGGTAGCGTCCTCCCTGAGGCCCAGGCGCGGTCCAGATGGCGGTGCGCTCCCGAACCAGCCGTTAGCGGCGGTCACGCGCACGCACGCACGCGTGTGCGCATGTTCGCTGAGAACCCGGAAGTGCGAGGGCAGGGCGAGCCACGTGGGTGGAGCTGGAGCGCAGCTCGCATGGGGGAGTCTATCCCGCTGGCCGCCCCGGTGCCGGTGGAACAAGCGGTGCTGGAGACGTTCTTCTCACACCTGGGTATCTTCTCTTACGACAAGGCCAAGGACAATGTGGAGAAGGAACGAGAGGCCAACAAGAGCGCGGGGGGCAGCTGGCTGTCGCTGCTGGCGGCCTTGGCCCACCTGGCCGCGGCAGAGAAGGTCTATCACAGCCTCACCTACCTGGGGCAGAAACTAGGTACTTCCGCCCCGCCCCTCGTGCCCCTTGAGGAGGAAGGAAATGGGGTCTATTCCCTGGTCGGCCGTGGCTTGGGTTTCCTGTGTCTGTGTCACTTCCAAGGCGCAGGCTCAGCTAGGCACTCCCAGTTCTCCTCCCACCGTTCCCTTCCTTCCCTCCGCTGCCACAAACCCCGCCCATCATGCTCCGCTGCTGTTAGATTGGCCAGCAGAGTGCATACTCTGCCTGCCTCTGCCCTAAACCGATGAGGCTGTCCATTTTGTCCGGCGCATGGATTGCTGTCATAGTGAGAAGTTAACCAAACTCAATGTCCTCTCTCTTCTAACCAGTGACACTGCTGCCGGAGGAGCAGAACTTGGCAATACAATCTGGTTAGAGTTAATGAACACTGTTGCTGGCCTCTTAAAGTTAACGCCCCAAAGAATTATAGATGCTCTTCATAGGCCCTCAATAAATATTTAATGAAGAAATGAATGACTACTGTGCAGGAAAGGCAAGAAATATGCCTAATACTAACAAGAAGAGACTTAAGGGGAAAATGGTAAACACTTAGCACCACATGATACATCTTGTCCCTGAAAATAAGATGCAAAGCCGATTCAACTGATTTTCATTAATAGAAACAATTATGAGTAAATCAGAAGGAAATAATATGTATGAAAGCCAAGGGCTGTGTACAAAGTATCACTACTTATAATTACCAATAATTATTGGTGCCTAAAAATAGATTCAGTGCCTGTTTTAGACCCTTTAATTAGCTAAAGCACAGGGTGTTTATGAGTGAATGGTACATATTTACAACATAGATAATAAATGTAAATGAGTCTAGATTCCATTTTGATTTTTTCTGAGTTTCCTTGTATTGCTTGAAGGTGATGGTACATCTTGCTTTTGGTAAACAAGGGGCAGAGCTTTCAGAGATCTTAACTTCTGCAGCTATTCAAATAATAACTTGTTATTTAGTATGTTGACCTTTTGACAAAACTGTTTAGGTAGTTAAACCTTGTGCATTTTTTTCTTCCCATTTTCGCAATGGCATGTTTCATAAATTTGCAGTTGCTGTTGTATCATATTAGTTTCCTTTCTACAGACTACTAATTCTATACACTCAGTTTTGTGGGTGGATGACAGAACCCCCAAATATATATAATTTATAAAAAATTGTACATATATTATAATCTGTATATACTGTGTAATAATTTATATACACCATGAAAATGGGGAGGATTCTGGTGATAAAATTGAACGTGGGAAATTTTCTAACAGTTTTAGTTGTTTTTAGATTCTCCTGCCTCATGAAGAATGATGATTGATCCCAGTGCCAGGATTCATAAAGGCCATCTTTGAGAATTTGATGAAAGCTATGGACTTAACTCCCCAGAAAAAAATATATATACATTCAACTTGGCATATAATCTTGAGAGGATTCAATTCGATTTCCTAAAGCCTATTTTTATGGACAACAGTTTAAAAATCTGGTACTCGAGTTTAAGTTGTAGGTGCTAGGTTTTTAGGTAAGCAGAACTTGCTGCCCTGAATGTAAGAAGATGTGTAAGGCTGTTAATTCAGGCTGGGTTCTACCAAGTGGCCTTTATAATGTAAAATGATGAATTCTGCATTAACCCCTATTTTCCACTGTGAATAAGGGCTGTGTCTTGAAGTTGACCCATGGAGCAATTTACCCCGGGAACATACCTGGGCACTGTTTGGGTTTCCTTGTGATCTGTCACTCATGAGTTAATGTTCTGAAAATGGTATGTTCAGCTTCAGTATCTTATAAATTATTTACATGTACAGTGAACACTAAAGTCCAGAATTAAAATCTTACCTTTACAAATATATTACTTTTTTTTTTTTTTTTAATGAGTGTGTTACAAAATAACTTAGTTATTAGGTTGACACTTCATTTTCTTAAAGATTTGGGGGGGTAGTTTTTGTGTTGCCATTGAAAACATTCCTGTGTTCTTCAATCATCTGGTTAGTTTGATCATTTACATGGTTTTCTTTAAAAAGCAAGACAAATTTATGTGTGTTTTTTAAACATTTAAGACATGGTTCACAAATGTGAGTTGTTTTTTTTACCTCATTCTTGTGACTAGTGTTTATTGTTTATCAGATAGCTTAGCAGTAAATCCTGATGATTATCAATGCAAACATGGGCTTTGGACAAAGGACACATCTGATAGGAAATATTCTTTTCCTCTCTTGACTCAGATCTGAAACACTTTGGTCAGGGCCCTTATCTTGGAGCCTTCTCTTGCCTTAGGGGGAAGCAAATACCTGTTTGGGGAAGGATCAGTCTTAAAATATGCTGACTCAGTACCTGTAGAGGATTTTAGAAAATCTTGCTCTTCTCCCTCTTCTGTCATTACTGAAGATTTTCCTCAACCTCTGGTTCCTAAAATTTAGCTTAGTGGAAAATGTCAACTTGAGAACCAATGTTTAAAAATTCTCAGTAGGAAGAACCTGTAGAATAAAATACTCAATTAGATATTTAGCATGCTTGAAATCTCAGCATGGGAGACAGACTATTGAAGTCCTGAGAAATAAGCAACATTCATAAATAGAACCTTCTGGAATTAATTCAAAATTATCATTTTGTAAATTCAAAAAATTAAAAGAGGCAGAAGTCAGCTGACTCTTATTTCTTCTTTCCCAGCATAAAGGAAGGCCAATCCCCACTGGATTTCTCTAACCAGGCTGGTCAACAGATAAGATTGTGCTCTGAGAGCTTTGACAAATTTATCTAAAAGAAAAGCATTGGTGGTCTCTCTGATAGTGTCATTTTACTTAATTTCTCAGAATAGTGATTGATGTTATTGATAAGCTTTTAAAGGTATTTATCTTTATGTGGTGATACCACTTCCCTACAAAAAGATAATCTGATGAAGGAAGTGATCCGTTTTCACCTAGAGTTAAACTTTTCCTCTAGGCCACCCTGTTTAAGAGTGGACATGAATACACAGTTGAGGTTACCTAGCTGTCTGTCAAATAGTTATTCTTTTGACAGTAGTTGAAGTTCCCAATTTTCAGTTTCAAAAACTCAGTTATTACCATTGGGAGTTTTCTTACATCACTTGTAAGTGGAAGAGACAGGAGTTAGCATTGTTGACTATATGTTTTATTTCAGGCACATTATATATCAAATGTTACTTAATTTTTGTTTTAGTATCTGTTGTTTTATGCTGCAAACACACAACTGAAGCTCAAAGTGTCAAGTCATTTGTGTATCACAAACTTGTAAATTTGGAAACTGGGATTTGAAACTAGTCTGTCAGAGTTCCTAAGCTTTTGCATTTTACATGACACTCTTACTAACTTTCTAACCTAAGAGCTGACTCTGCAGTTATTGGAAATCTAGACTATGTATTAACACACACTCTAAATATCTATGCCATTTGATTCATTCTGACCATTGAAAGGTATTCTTTTTGCTGATTTCCTTTGGCACTCCTAAGTTACAGCCCAGTTGTTTATAATTGCTTCCTGCCCTTAATAATTCACATTGTGGTGCTTCTTAAACCTATAGTGTCAACCTTATTAAGATTACTAAGAATACCTTTCACCCCTGGGATCTCAGCAGTCTATGTTCTAGTGCATCAAACTATATATGTGTGTTTTCCATTTTCCAGTATGGCTTGAATGAAAAGATTCAAAGGAAAAATACAGCTCTAAAGCAGAAATAAAATTTTCTGACTCACCAGAAATGCAATGTTTCCTAATTTGGGTGTTCTGTTTTAAATATATTTATGTGGAAGGAAGGCTTTTTAGATCCAGGTCAAGATCATTTGGTAGTTTAATTTATTCTGAAATCTGAATCCTCATTGAAGTGGGATTGGAGAGAGTCGGTAAGGAAATTGTACTTGGGCCCATTGCTGCTAATGAATTGGGCCAGGCATTCATTTAGCTTATTCAGTGAAATCATGAGTCACAAAATAGTTAAATTCCAATGATAGGAAATGTGGTAGATGAAAATTCAGCGGATCCAGATTCTTTCCTTTTGGAAAGGAGGAAGATATTTCCTATTTCCGATTTCTCTCCCTTACCAATCCTGTTCTGTCATCTGCTTACCAGGGGGCCAGTCTTTCTTCAGCAGGAAGGATTCTATCCGTACCATCTACACTTCCCTGCATAATGAGCTGAAGAAAGTGGTGACTGGTCGAGGTGCCCTCGGGGGCACAGTTCCACATGTGGAAGAACTCCTCTCCCATCTGTCAGAACAGCTTTGCTTCTTTGTTCAGGCGCGGATGGAGATCGCAGACTTCTATGAAAAGATGTACACTCTCAGCACCCAGAAGTTCATCAATGCTGAAGAGCTGGTTGGCCTTCTGGACACCATCCTTAAGAAATACAGCTCCAGGTCAGTGAGGTGAGGTAGGAGGGAGGGAGAGAGCGTGGTTGCCTTTCAATCCCACACAGACTCTCAGTTTTCTCCCACACTTTTATGGTAATCTTTGATAAAATAACTGAGGAGGAATAGCTGTATTATATTTTATGCATATTATCAACGTGGATATGTTAGTCACCTTCTTTGGACTTAACGCCATTGCTGGTTAGAGAAAAATGAAAGACTTAGAAGGAAGTGACCCTTAAATCTTAAAAGGTTTATAATTGATTTTGCTGCTTATGATACAATTTACATGCTATCAAGAGAAATGTTTATAAAATAATGTGACTTTTTAACAAATCATTTTTCTAATGTCTCTTTCAAAGTAATCACCTTGTTAGAAACCCATTTATAATGGCTTTCAGTGCCTGTGGCATATAGTTCGGTTTAATAAATAAATTATTAGTGCATGTAGGCATTTGTGCTTTTGAGGGGGGCATACTTAAGTGTTTTGTTTTTTTTCAAAGTTATAAGTCATTTGTAGCCAGTTTGACTTTTTTTGAAAAGATGGTTATCAAATCAAAAACTGCTTTCATTTGAAGGAAATTACTGCCTATAAAGAAATGACACTGGTTGTAATGTTTTACTCACTTCCTGACCCCCCCAAAATACCAAAAGAATTGGAGAAGCGTTGTGAACGTCATTGACATGAATGATCCATTTATATGAAATGTGCAAAATAGGAAAAGTCATACACAGAGAAGGTGGATTACAAATTCATAGACACAGAATGGTTGCTAGGGGTTAGGGGAGAAGAGAGAAGCCAGAGTGATTGCTAGTAGGTATAAGGTTACTTTTAGAGGTCAGGAGACTTACAAAATAGGGTAGTGGTGGCCCACCCTGTGGAGCAGCAGTTAGGTCAGTAGCCTCCAGAGGGGCAGGTCACATACCCCTGGGTTTGAATTCCAGATCCAGGGGGAAGCAATCAGTGAGAACAACTAAATTAAAAAAAAAAGAAATAAAGGTGCTTCTTTCTCCTCTCTCTTGCTGCTTGCCTACTTACTCTCCTTCATTCCTGCCTGCACCTTTCCTTAAAAAAAACATTAGTGTGATGGCTGCACAACTCAGAATATACTAATACCGTTGGATTTTATACTTTCTAAATACCAAAAGCTAAAGTATAATTAGAGAAAAGATTCAAATGGCAAAGAGATGTCAGGGTTTGCTGAACCATCTGGGAAGCTTAAGAAAAATACCCATACCTGGCACGGTAGTGGAGTAGTGGTTAGGTTAATGGTCTCCAAAGGACACAAGCCACATACCCCTTGGTTCTTTCTGCTTGCTTACTTACCTTAATTTCTCTTTATTTCTGCATGTACCTTTCCTGTAAAGAAAAAAGAAAGGAAACGTGTATATTTTAAAAGTTCCCTGTGATACTGATGCAGAATTCTACATTAAAAAATTGGATAGATAGTTGCGCCCTCATGGATTAGTGGTTAGATCAAGGGCAGTCCTCATATATAACAAGGACCTGGGTTTGCGCCCCAGGACTGGCAGAACAGCCAAGATCAATAACTATTTTCTTACTGCCTGCTTGCCTACTCACCTTCATTCCTACCTGTACCTTTTCTTTAAAAAGAAGGAGAAATTAGAAAGATGCTAATGCTAGGAGGTATTGGATATTGAGTCTTTCTGATGTATTTACGTGTGTGTGTGTGTGTGTGTGTGTGTTTGTGTGTGTGTTGAATGATCATTACTGTTTAACTGTTTTTACTTTATTAGATTTGTGATCTGTTATCTGTGAACCTTTTTGAAACATCCCAGTTCCTAGAGCTTTGGGAATTTCTCCCATTTTATGCAAAAAGCCCAGATTTCATTCATGAAGTACTGAAAGCAGTGCTTGGCTGTACCCTTCTTTCCTTTGAGTGGTTATAGACAGAATCTGATGGGGCTGGGTTGCAATATCATGCATGATTAATAGATGGTTTTATCTGTAGTCTCCATCTTTCACTCATGCTACCTTTCTCTAATTAGTGGGCAGTTAATTGATCACAAACACACCCTAGCCTGAAAAGGATCTAAATTAGAGACTTGGGGTTAATTTGTACAATGTAAATTACTTAGTTACAAATTCTGAGAATTGAAATTTTGTATATTGATTTTCTTTGGAAAGTGGGATTATTCTAGGTATAAGTTAATGTGACTTGCCCTTTGCCAGAATAATATTTTCTTTTTCCATAGACTTTTTTTTTTTAAAGGTGAGCAGAGGCAGGCAGCAGGCAGGAAGAGAGAGGAAGAGAAAGCACGTCATCCATTATTTTATTTGGTTGTTTATCTTGTTTATCCCACCCCACCCCTGGCACTGGGATACGAACCCAGCTCCTTGGGATGTATGTGAACTGTACCAGCCAAAGGCAGCTGACCAAACTGCTGTTCCACAAGAGTGTGCCTTTATAGATTTTGATTTGGCTTCTTTGTTACATGTAACACATTGTTTCAATAGCATTACAATTCTTCTTTTTTTATTTTTAAAGAGAAGGAAGGAAGATGAGTTTTTGTTTGTTTATTTGGATCTATTCTCTCCACTCCTCACCTCCCCCACACATACCTCTGGCTCAGACCTGGGTCCTTGGTCTTTACATGGTCCATGCTCCAGCCGTCTCAGCTGCCTGAGCCACAAGGACGAGCTCCCTAGAGGAATAGTCATAGTTTAATATTCTGTTGTATTGAAATGTTAACCCTTTCCACAAAGGACCCAATCTATCTTTAGGGAATATTTATTTGCCCCAATATATCTGATCTGTTAGAATGCTTATAAAGATTGTTTGAATCTTTCAAACAGTAAAATGCCTTTATATTAAAATATTGACAAGTGGGATTTATATAGCATGGAGTCTAAGCCTTTGGCCTTGATTTGAGATGCAGATCCTGTGTGAGTTGTTGCCTTGTCCACTCTGTTTTCAGAGATGAATAGAAAGCATTTTTTCCTCTGGCATCCAGTTGTATTCAGAGTAGAATGATGTTAAAAGTGCCCTCTTTTTGAGTCTGTCTTTTTGAGTCTGTCTCTGTGGCTCAGATGACTAAGGTGAAGGCTGTAAAAGCCGTGGACCCGGGTTCAAGAAGGAGAGGGGTGGACAAAAAAAAAAAAAAAAAAAAATGCAAAGTGATGGCAAAGGCAAGAGCATGGGGTGGGAGTTAAGAGGAGGAGACATTTCAGATGTTGACTCTGCCATTGCTTTATTTTAAAAGTGTTTGCAATGGAAAACTTACTGTGTCATTAAATGTGAGTATGTGTTTAAGAATCACAGTCATTTGTAATGCTTCATTTCAAATTGAATAATTAACATTAATCACATAAGTTTTTATTGTGTGAGCTTTAAAAGAAAAAGCATTAGTTTAGCACAAAAGAGCCAACATTCCTTCAGTTCTTTTGAGGAGATAGAACTTGGGGTTGTTTCCTGGTAGCATCAATGGAATGATTTTTGACTTTGTAGTATTCATTTTGAATTTATACTTGTTTTATACAGTGGGTGTAAAAGAAAATTCTGGTTATGGTTAAAAAAAACTGGGAGGATTGGTTATAAATGCAAATTGATATTTATTTACTCTTAAATCAAGAATAATTTTTAGAAGTAAATTTTTAAAGACATCAGTGATTATGCATTCTAGATGGCATTTACAAATTCCTCTTGTATTCAAGGGAATAGTAAAACATTCAGTGATTTTTTAATTCTATAATCATGATTTTGTAGCTAGAATTTAAAGGATTTTTTAATTGAGTTATACAAAATTTGTCTGCCTTTAGGAAGCACAGTTTCTTGATCTGAATGCTTCAAAAGACAGTTCTCACCAAAGGCAGAACTATGATTTATTTAGGTTTTATGCCCTTTTTCCTTCCAAAAAAATTGTGGTGATAAGACTGTTAATGAAACAATTAGTTATGTGTGCATAGTTCAACAAAGTTAGTTATTTGCTCACTAAACATTTCATAAGTAAGACCAGGAGTAATAGAGCTTCTGTGGGATGAATTCTGCTGCAGGCGTTTGACATGCTTGGATCTTACCTGTGAAGACTCAAGACTTCCTGTGCTGTGGTTCCATCCCACCTTTTCAGATTCATCAGATGCCTTAAATTACAGTCAAACTCTTAGTAAAAAGAAACTTCAAAGAGAAAATTTCAAGGATTTAAGCAAAGCAAAAAACAACCCATTGTCTTAACATGTTCCCCTTAGTATTGCTGTTTTCTTCACACCTGGTGGCTTAGCATTTAAGTCTGTAGTCTGACCAGCATAGTCCACATACATCCCAAGGACCCCAGTTCTCTACTGGGTTTGTGACCTGGGGTCTGGGGGGACAGCCAAGATGAACAGCTAAATAAAATAAATCCTCCTTCCTCCTTTCTTCCTGCCTGCCTTTCTGCTTGCCTTGATTCCTGCCTACACCTTTCCTTTTAAAAAAAGAGAAAATATTTGCCATTTTGGACTTGGTTCCTTTTACATATTTTGCTTAGAATGTCCTCAAATTTGTGGGGAAGAAAAATGTCTCTTTCCTCTTCTTAGTACTCAGCTGGGGACTTTTAACAAAAGACATGTTAATAAAAGTATTTTTCTCTTATTTGAAAAAGCAAATGTGTTTAATGTAAGTTTTACATGACATGGGAGTCTTCATGAGGATGTGGAGATCCAAAGAAGCTGTTAGTGTGTGTTTTTAAGTTTGATGAAGAATGGAGAATGCTGGAAAAGTGTTCTGAACCTCATCGTATTATTCTTTCGTAGCTCAGCTGTTGCCATAATAATTTTTGTGTAACAAACCACTCCAAAATTCACACTTAGGTGCTTGCTGATCTGCAGGTTTAGTGAGATCTGGTCCTTTGGAAGTTGACCTGAGCTGGTCTTACTGGTAGCTCTTCCTAAAGCTATTGATCTCCCTGAGCTTGGCTTATTATTATGTGCTTTGGGTTTAGTCTGATCAGTGTGTTCATTCTGAGCCCCAGGATAATAGAGAAGCAGCTACCCAGCGGTGACTGCCAAAGTGCAAAAGAATTAACTCATCCAAACTTATTTAAAGCATTCACTTGCAGTGTGCTCTGATAGAGTAGCAGTTAGGTCAGTTGCCCCCAAAGGAGCGCAGTCCACATACCCTGAGTTTGAGGCCTGGAACGCAGTGGGGAGCGGTGAGGAAGGGGAGGGGGGCTTTTGAACAACTAGATAAAAAAAATGCTTTTTAAAAAAGACAAATATTTACTTGCATCAGATCTATTAATATTTCTTTGGCCAAAGCAAGTCACATGGCCCAGCCATAGCTTAGTATAGGGGTGGGAAAGTACACTCCCCCTCTAGTGGGAAGAACTACAGACACACATGGCAAAGGTTGTGGAATCAGAGGTAATTAAAATTGGGGGCCAGAAATGTTATTCCTCATCTTCAGGTGGCTAAATCCTAGCTGCTCTTTAAGCTTTATGGCTCAATTTAAATCCTGTCTCCACTAGGGCCTGTAGAGTCTTTTCACCAAAAATAATCGTTCCTTCTTCTAAAGTGTATTTGAGCCCCTCATAAGAGAGGTATTACTTTCTGTTACTATACTTTATAAGTATCTCCTATCATGGGAAGTCGTGTAGGGCAAACCTCTGGTTAAATCATTTATATATCTTCATTTATTTATATCTAAAAACTGGTAAACTAATATATATTTTTAGAGGAATAGTGCAGGCAAGAATGAAGGCAGGTAGGCAGGCAGGAAGACAAAGGGGGAAGAAGCACTTTATTAATTTATTTAGTAGTTCATCTTAGTGGTTCCCTCAGGCCCTGGGACATGAACACGGGTCCTTGGGATGTATGTGTACTTCACACAGCCAGTGCCAGTGGACCCAACTGCTGTTCCACCAAAGTCTGCCTAAAGTACTTGTTTTAAATGAGAAGAGATTACAAATTTTTTTGTTATGATAAACTATATGTAACAAAGTCTACCATTTTAACTATTTGTCATTGTTATTGTTACAGAGGAAGGAAGGAAGGGAGAGGAGAATTGAAGAAGTATATTTAGTTGTTTATTTTGGTTTTCCATCCTGTCCCAGCCCAGATTCTTGGACTTTACATGGTCCGCATGCCAGTGTCTCATCCACCTAAACCACAAGAATGCGGCCCCAGTATATAATTTTGTGGCATTTTTTACACTCATGTTGTTGTTACAGATTTATTTTTAATCAGACTTTTGACTGTCACATGTATGGAACCTGCATTCTTTTGGAAGGAAATTCCTTACTACAGATTTGTGAAGGAAGGAGAGTGCTCACATACTCATTCACTCCTTTGTGCTCCCCCTGTGTTTTTCTTTTTTGGCTTTATTTAGAGCAGATGTTCTCTGCAAATAGTTGTTAGCTTATTCTGTATTCATACTCTTTCAAGCTGAGGTGTATATTTTAGGATTACAACAGTTTAACAGGTCCCCCTATAGTGTGCGTTGTGAATTGATATGAGGCACATAGCAAAGTGGAAATGGAGAAAAGATACATCATAATGCTAATCTCAAAGTCTTGGCAGAATAACATTAGCATGCATTTTTAGCTCTTCTTAAGGATGAAAAATAACTTCAACATTCACATGTATCCCAATAAATGTTAAGTACGTAAACTCTTTTGGTCTATGTTTATGGAAGAATTCTTTCTGAAGGTTTGTGCAGAGAATTCATGTTCTTTCAAGGAGAACATTTGACTCTAAATGATTTCTTGGCAATTTTTTTTGACACCTATGATTATAGAATCTTGGTATTTAATGCCCTTTAAGTGTCAAGGGCCTAAAGGCTAACATGGCAGGAGCATTTCTTACAATCCAATAATTTTGAGACATTGCTGTAGTGGGGTTGTGTGTGTGTATATTATGCTTTTATTTCAAAGCATATACTGTTTAAAGAATTATTTAGTGAATTAATTAAAACAACTGAGCTAGAGAAGTTGAGATCTGGTTTCTTTATGATTCCTTGAGTATATTATTAGACTAGACCCTCCACCCATGATTTTGCTTTTCTATCTTAAAGAATGTTGAGGGTAAAATGCTGGTGACAGGAAAAAACTGTGTTATTGTCATGTGAATAGGTATATCCTGTATCACACGATCATCCGTTTCTATCATGTAATACCCAGCCTAGTATGACCTCTTTAATCATAACCTCAATAATTAGTGTTTTAATATATATTTTTTAAAGCGGGATATACTTGTGAAAATTTTTTCCTAATTGTTTAATGATAACCAGCATGTTCCTCTTTAACTGGTGCCAAGATATGACTCTGAAAAACTTTTGTCTCGTAGACAGTGAAGCAATGAAATGAATGAGATCATCTACCATGGTGCACAGGACATAAGATATGCTCAGTAAATACCAGATCTCACCCGTACCTTTAAAGTGGGGTCACTTGCTAGGATGATTCCCACAGCCTCTCTAGATGCTTTGGATATTTAGGAAAGTGTAAAGGATTGATGTAAGGACTTGAGAAGGCGGGTGCAATGGGCCAAGCAAATACTGAAACTCTTGACATTTCTCCAGAGAATGACTAAGCAAGGAACTTTAAATGATCCATGTAGAAAAGACTCTTCCTAGTTATTTTATTCCATTTTTAAGAACTTCGTTTCGATCATAAAAAAATGGACAACCAGTGAGACAGAAACTAGGATTCAAATCTTAACATGATTGGTTATCACATTTACTGATTTTTGGCTATATGTCATATGTTCTGGAGATGAAGGAGTGAAAAAGTAGGCCGCTGTTGCTTTCTCTCAGAGGAGAGCTTAAAGCAAGGGTGACCCCATGTCTCAGTTTGTCTGTTGTGTTATATGATTAAGTCATTAACAGGCATTAAGAAACTAGAGGATATGATTGGGAAATCTGACCCTTGAGGTAAACAGAGAAGATATTTCTAAGGAAGTATCTCTGAGAAAGAGACCTGAAGTAATGATGAAACAGTTGGGCTCTTACTGGCCTCAGGGTTTTTGTACTTGCCCTTTCTTCTCCCTACCTGGAAGGGTCCTACTTCCACATGTGACCCCCATCTGCTCAATATTACTGTACAAGTAAAGCAGAAAAATGTTTACAAATTGTAGGCAGCAATTCATGAGTCATCAAATCAATTTAGTGAGCAGTAATCCAATTCATACATATATACATATCTCAAGAGTACATAGAAAGGACATTATGCGTAAAGAGGGCAAATATGAAATAAAAAACCATTAATTTATATCTATGTCATTATACATAGTCAAAATGTAAAGTGTATTTCTTACTGTAGATCATGGTAGAAAAAATTTGAACATTTGCCTAGAACAAGTAGAAATGATATCACACTACTACTTTGTGTTATCACATTTCTAATTATTAATGTCTGAGGAAATGAGAAGATGGTTATGTGGCTCAGTCTGAAAAGGGACCAGATTATTCACGGTCTTGTAAATCTTTTTAAGGATTTGTATTTTATCCAAATAAAATAAATGGAAAATGGTTGAAGTGTTAGATAATATTTATCTACAGTTACCATGTGTTTTTAGCTGTGATTAAATATGAAGGGAAAATAGAATGTCAGATTGGATAAGGGTTTTCTGGTAAATGTTCTAGTCCTATAATATTTATTGATTATATACCATGTTTTAGATACAGGTCTATGGTTTGTGCTCTCTGTAAAATAGGTTTAGTAAAACCTATGGAGTTACTGTGAGCATTAAATTAGTTTATGTGTGTCATGTACACACTCGAGATGTTTTAATGGTCATTTCTTTACCTTTGCTTCTTTAGGACCACACCCTAAAAAGAGGATGCCTTGTTTTGATGATGCTAGTCATACAATTCCCAGAATAATTAAATAAGAAAGAATTACAACTAACTTAATTTCTCTGTATTTGAAAAGAAGGTAGTCACTACTCAATTTTTTTTAAAAAACATTAGGTTATTTATTTCACGAGAATATGAGGTTGACATAATTCTGATATGGTGAAGTTCTTTTTAAAATAAGTCAGTATGGAATCCTTCCATTTTTCTTTCCCCGCCTTCAAGTGTAATGAGCACATTGTTTTTTTGAGGGTAGAACATGCCAAGATGGAGTAATATTTCTACTTATTTCTGTTAATTGTTCTTTCCCCTTTAGATTTCACCACCCCATCCTCAGTCCTTTGGAAAGCAGTTTCCAGCTGGAAGTTGATGTCCTGAGTCATCTCCTAAAGGCCCAGGCTCAGGTCTCTGAGTGGAAGTTCCTCCCCTCTCTGGTTAACTTGCACAGTGCTCACACCAAGTTGCAGACCTGGGGCCAGATCTTTGAAAAGCAGCGGGAGACCAAAAAACATCTGTTTGGAGGGCAGTCTCAGAAGGCCATTCAGCCCCCACACCTTTTCCTTTGGCTGATGAAACTCAAAAACATGCTTCTTGCCAAATTTAGCTTTTACTTTCATGAGGCACTAAGCCGACAAACGACTGCTTCAGAAATGAAAACGTTGACTGCAAAAGCCAACCCAGACCTTTTTGGAAAGATTTCCAGCTTCATCAGGAAATATGATGCTGCCAATGTGTCCTTAATCTTTGACAACCGAGGTTCCGAGAGCTTTCAGGGTCATGGCTATCACCACCCCCATTCCTACAGAGAGGCCCCTAAGGGTGTGGACCAGTATCCAGCAGTGGTGTCTCTGCCCAGTGACAGGCCCGTCATGCACTGGCCCAATGTCATCATGATTATGACTGATCGCACATCTGATCTGAACAGTTTGGAGAAGGTGGTCCATTTCTATGATGATAAAGTTCAGAGCACCTACTTCCTAACGCGCCCAGAACCTCACTTTACTATTGTGGTCATTTTTGAGTCAAAGAAATCGGAGAGAGACTCCCACTTTATTTCCTTCCTCAATGAGATTTCACTTGCCCTTAAGAATCCTAAAGTTTTTGCAAGTTTGAAACCTGGATCCAAAGGTTAACAAGTGATCTGTGTGAAGATTTTTCAAGACTGAAAATTATGTTCTTGATTACTCTGGTGATTTACAGTGGTCTGTGATTAGTCTCCATCCATTCATGTTTCTTTCAGAGCCAAATTAAAGACAAATCCTTCCTAACTGTGCCACATACTTTATAAGTGATTAACGCCAACTGAATTAAATATCCAAAGAGTAATCGAGGAACTGATCATGGCTACTATGTATCTATATGATACAGCAAAGTACTTTCAGTATGTTCTGCTTTTGTCCTGTATTTCATGTAAACTGAATATTTATTGAGTTTTGATTTTTCTTTCCAGATGTTTTATATTCTAAACATCGTGTCCTAATACAATTCCAGATGTCCTCTCCTTTCCCCTCCTTCCTTATGAGTAATTGGGATAAGATATTAAATAGCCTTTTTAGAATTAAGGACTATATGTTTTCTAACTCACAAATAGCAAATTAATATGGTGTAATGATTAGGTTTATGATTCTTATCTACAAATTAATGGTTCTGATTCCAAAATTAGTCTTGGTGAGAAATTTCTACCAGTTACAGCAATCCAAGGTGAATCGTAGTGGTAGCGTGACATCAGATTTTAACAGACCGGAAGACCTTCACAGCAGCTTTAAGAGCCGTTGGTTCTTTTGGGGATATCAACACCGACTGCATTTGTTTTTCCTCTTGAGTTTGACTTTTTTGGTGTTCTAAAGTCACCATTAGCCATGATGTGGATTTTTTTTCATTCTTCAGCATATTATCTGCTTGGCTTCTTATTTAACACCTTTCTGCTGAAACGTATGTTTGTTCATTTTGGCTCCACTCCTTGGTTATTTTTAGGCTGAAAAGCATGCAGTCTTAGCTTTTCAGACACTTTTAAATATTCACCTGACTTAGCCTACTTTTTTTTAGCCTACTTTTAAAAATCAAAATGGAGATCTTGATACTTTGTACTTGCTAAAAATCAATTGTGTGTTCAAGACCTCTTCATAGTTGAGCAATCAGCTTAGTACTTAAGCACATCTGAACTTGAGTTTCATGCCTGTCTCCAAATTATTTTTAGAAGCAGTGACAAATTTTAACACATGCCGCCTTAACACTTTCCTTCAGTAGGTGTTCGTGGGGAAGTAGATGGGTCAGTAAAGGCCTAATGGACTGTGGACACCTTCACCTAGAGGTTATTGATTCACAATGAAAATAAGCCACAAAGAGTAAGTGAGTTGTTACTATGTGATGGTTCCTTCAAAGCTTATATGTAATGTAATGATCGGATAGTCCTATTTCTCATGATTACATGGGAACCACCGTTACACTGGACATCCACAATAGGCAAGCAGGCAGCCTAGTTAGAGACCAGAGATGCTTCCCCTTCCCCTCTTCCACACCCACTCTCAGTTCATGGAAAAGGCCGCTTCAGTCTACACTACCTGGTGGAAGAACCCACTGGCCTGTTTTCTGATGGAGAACATTTGCTTTACTTATCTTACTTTTTCAAGTGCAGAATAAAAGTCTTATGATTTGTAAAAAGCCAACTTGCTTTAAATAGAAAATAGTGATACCTCTACATTTTATTCACTCAGATTCTATAAAAATCTGAACAGATTTTATAACATTGACCTTACATAAAAGATGGAAAACAATTGGAACTAAAAAGTCAAATCATTTTTCTTTTCTTTTGTGTTTTGCCAGGACATTGAAAAGTTTTCCTTGGTGTGCATGTTTGTTTGTTTTCCTGGATAAAATCACCATTAGCCTTAATGAGTTGGCCTTCCATGTACCTAAAAGGCAGATGCTTCAGTGGAACATGGAAAAGGGTGTAAATAAAGCATGTATATAATATTTAAGTAATTAAATATTATATATTTAATTGCCTAGCACTTATTTGAAGCATATATTTAGTTTTAAATACATTTTGGTTCAAGCCAAGAAACACAGTCATTTTACCTGGAGATTTGTCCTCAAAAACCAGTAATGAAGTGATCTGTAAAGTCTCTTATGCTAATTGGAAGAATAAATCCAAATATTTCTCACAGACTGCTTACTTTGGAATTTATTTCTAAACCACCACTTGAGCAGTCTTATGTGTAAACTAGAGTATGGTCAATACTTAACTGAATTTGCCAACAAGTTCATGCAACAATGTTTCATTTTAGGATGCTGTTCAAATGCAGGCTGAATGATGACCACTTGATACCCTGTTGGATCCAACCCAATATCTGTGCCGTTTTAGGGAGTATGTGAAAATAAAGCATAAATCTTAACTCAGGAGCCAGTACTCTTTGTATAATTGCTTTGTATGTTTAAACATATTGGATAAAATATACTTTCAAGGAAGAAAATTGTTGCTACTTCTCTGCACTTCCGTAGAGTCACGCAGGTGAACTTGAAAGTGTGTCCAGTCTTTGATCTAGTAGCAAGCTTGCAGTTTTGTTTCTTTGGCAATTCAGTATCTGAACTTGCCTGTCTTATCTGTAAAATGGGGATATGAAAATGGGGGCTGCCTTTTTCAAAGGATATGTCAGGTTGAAATGAGCATGCGTATAAAACATGCTTTGAAATGTACTTGGGTTTAAAAGCTGTGTAAAATAAAGGACCTCTTTTTCCTTAAACTCAGTACCTCTCGTCCCATCTTTCTCTTCAGATCTGTGGCAAACCTGTGCTTAGGCATTAGATTTGAACAGTTCTTAAAGAACTTGTTTAGAAGAGGAGGGAAATAAATACCTAACCGACTCACCCACTCTTCCTTTAGAATCTAGCTGGTTCTTTATTCCCAAATGTTTATGGTTTGTTGAAAGCATCGTTTCATTTTTTCTGTATTCTTACTGATCTTCTTGGTGGGGAGAGGAAGGAGGAGGTCCGGTTGCTCTGTCTGGTACTAAGAGAGGTATGTTAAAATTTCGAACTGTGATTATGAATTTCTTCCTTTATTTCTATCATTTTGTTTGCATTTTGTATTTTGAAGCCCTTGTATTAGGTCCATATATATGTAGAATTTTTCTTTATTGTTTCGATCATTGTGAAATTTCCCACTTTATCTTCATCTTTTGAAGTCTGTTTTGCCTGATTGTGTGTGTGTGTGTGTGTGTGTGTATACATATATATATATATTTTTTTTTTTTTAAAGGAAAGGTGCAGGGAGGAATGGAGGTGAGCAGGCAGACGGGCAGGAAGGAGAAGAGGAAGAAGCATTTTGTTATTCACACTGTTTGTTTCCCCTGACCCAGGGCTGGAACCCAGGGGTGTGTGGGCTGCGCCCTTCAGAGGTGATTGACCTAACCGCTGCTCCACCAGGGTGTGCCTTGCCTGATATTTTAATGGCCATTGCAACTTACTGTTTGCATGGTATGTCTTTTTCCATCCTCTCACCTTCCATCTGCTTGTATCTTTATATTTTTAAAATGTCTATAATAAGAACTAAAAAGAAAACACTGATTAACAAGAGCAGTAACTAACTCTGCTCTCCAATCTGATAATCTCTGCCTTGTTATTGAAGTGTTTATTCATTTTTCCTTTAACATTTTTACTATCAGGATGTTTCTGGCAGTAGCCTCAAACTATCTTATGTATTTAAAATATGTATTTCCTTTTTTTTTCTTCATCTTGAGAGTTAGATCGAGAGATTTGATTAGATTCAATTTTTTTTATAGTAGTGCTGTATATTTTATTAGGAGACAGCTAATAGCTACCTTACCTAGATTGATTATATCACTAGAGGTTGCAAAATGGTGACATTCTAACTATGTCATTACCTTTTCATTTATTAGAATACTTCTTAGGAGAGACTTTACCTCCAATGAATTGGTTACTTTGAGAACAGTTCATATAGGAGTGATGGAACAAATGCTTTATTCTTTTACCAGTTTTTAAAATCATGATTTAATTCCTTAGACTCTTCCAGAGACACCAGAGAGTTTTTAGAGAGATATATATACATTTATGAAAATTTCTGCTTTGACCTTTTAGGTTTAATGCCAAATTTAAACTATTTTTCCCCTTATTCCAAGACACTTTTATATAAATATTATGACCTTCCCTTATTTCTTCTTCTTGGTTAATTTTCTCTCTAATTACTGTTGACTTTCTCCCTCACACGCTCTTCCTCCCTCCCTTTGATTCTAATATCTCCCTTACTAATTCCACTCGAATCGTTTTTTCCTTGTGCCTCATGGAACCAGGACATACCTCAGTGGTCTCTGACCCAGTTTTGGGAAGCAGCGTCTGAAAATAATCTTTTTCATTGCTTTTACAGCCAGTTTTTTTTTTTTTCCCCCAGGCAGTGAGAAAGGAAGGAATACGCAGAGGGGAAATGTTCAGTATTGACGCTAATGAGGTGACCACAATTAAACACAGCTACTTCATGAACAAACAAGACATTTAACCAACTATAGCCAAGCAGTGCTATATGTATTTTGTAGATTGTCAGGAAGAGCTACTCAGAACTAAGATCTTTCCAAGTGTATTTTTACTAAATATTTTTTATTAAGTAAAAGAGCATTCTTAGTCTATTTGCCATTAGTCTATATAAAAATAATAACTTCTGATTGTTTTTTCTTTAAGTAAAATTTTAAGAAAATAGGTTTTTCTCCCATCTAAGTGAGAAAGAAAAAACATGTATGTGATTCCCCAGGAAAGCCATGTAAGTAGTGTTTAACTATTCCCCCTCTACTTTTTCTACCAGGTTTCTGTTACCAGAGCTATTATTTTGTGGCCTTTGTCTGAATAATTCTATGCTGCTCCTCAAGAGGAAATGAGTCAGAAGAAATAGGCTTTATGTCCTGTTCTGTCTTTGGAGACATCTCTTAATATCCTGTAAATCCATAAGGTTTCATTAATGCAAGTGTTTTGACTTGTCTGCATATTTTTTCAATCTGCTTTCAATAATAAAGTCTGTTTCTAGGATTCCTTATATTCAAAACCATATGCATAAGATATCAGTGCTAAAAAAAATGAAGAGACATAATGGGTTCCCTTTTCTGTGAACACCTATCTAATCTCAGAATCTGGGGGAGTAGGGTTCTGAGTGATGGCAGAACTCAAGGAGAGACAACTGCATTGGGGTGCATTCTGTCAAAGGATTACTTATATATGCAATGGCAACAGCAGAAAAATGTAGGATGGCTCTTGACATTGATCTAGGGGAACATGGTAGTTATTGAGACTTAATGTTGTCTCTAGGGAGTAAATTCTGGTTTTGCTGATCTTCAAAAGGAGAATAATTGCAGAATCTAGTTACATTTGAAAGTCTGATGTTTCCTTTATCTGAGATTTATAATGATGCAACTGATCAAATTTCTAAGATTAGGTTTAGACTCATTTCTATTTTGGTGTGACAAGATAGGACAGTGCAGGATACTCCTTTGTCTCCAGAACCATCCTGATCTCAGTCATTTCAGGCTAGGTCAGTATTAGAGCAGTCCTCAAATCAGAAGCGGAGAGGATAGAAATGACTCCTTTCTGTTCAGCATTTATTCACTGAACAACTTTCAGACATTGACTGTGCTGAACAACAGCAACTGTAACAAACTTGGGGCCTGCTTGGTTAGTGTTGGTAGTGGGAGAGCTGTCTCCAGCCATCCAGGCAGGCCAGGAGCTTGGAGGGCCGTTAGCAGGAGGATAAGGAATAATCTTCAAGCTTGTACTTGCATTGCTCGCATGCCACCTTACCAATTCTAGAAAAACTGTGATACCTTGGTGAATATTTAAAAAAAAAAAAAAAAAGCCCACAAAAGCATCTGAAATCATCATTACATTTATGGAGTCTCAAAAGATGCATTTTATTATGAATTGTGGTTACTGACATTTAAAATTAAAATGTTAATTGTTCCTGTAAATGTGTCTATGAAATCTTGGTATAATAGTCTTGATAGTTATCATTTTCTGTATTTAAAAATACCTTAACAAGCTTTATAACAGTTGGAAATGCAAATTTTATCACTCCTTTTGCTTTTACTTCTAAAGAATTATATCTTTTGTTTTGCTTAAAATTCTTATTGATCACTATTAAATGCTTCCTTAGCTATATATATATATATATATATACACACACATATTCATATATATAGATACATATATGCTTATGTATCTATATATATGTGTATATATCTATAAATATATGCCCTAAGGCCCTAAAAGTTTAGTGACCATATACCATATATTAGAAAATTGAACATTTAATTTGAAATGCATCTTTCAATGAAATGAATAAGTACAGTATTTATGGTGACTTAGCTGAATAAATTGATTGTCTACTTGTTCCTTTGTTTGATGAGCAGAGATTTTTACACCCTGCAGTAATACCCCATTGGTAAAACCTGTGAAGGAGACCTAGAAGCTATTTCTCGGCTTCTTTTCCAATCTCTGACTTGGCCTACTTGCCACCACTTCAGTTTCTACATGTCCTTCGGGGTGACCCAGAAGTCCTACAAGAAATCGACCTCTGGCCCCAGAGTGTCAGCATCCTCTCATTTGAGTGCATCCTACAACAGCTCTTCTGCCTGCTTCTGGGGGTAGCAACCACAGCTTCCAAGTCTGTCTGGGTACCAGCATGATGAGTCTGGCGGAGGACTATGGTGGAGGTTGAGGAGGTGTGACAGCTGTCACAGTGAACCAAAGCCTGATAAACCCTTTTCAGCTGGAGGTGAACCCCAATATCCAGGGCATGAATACCCAGAAGGAATAGACTAAGACCCTTAACAACAAATGTGTCTCAACAACGTGTGGATCCTGGAGCAGCAGAAGATTCTAGAGACCAAGTGGAGCCTCCTGCAGCAGGAGAAGATACTTGAAGCAACATGGGCACCATGTCTGAGATCTACATCAACAACATTCAACTGTAGCTGGACATACAGGCCCAGGAGAAGATGAAGTTGGAGGTGGAGCTTGGCACCATGCAGGGACTGGTGGAGGACTTCAAGAATAAATACAAGGACCAAATCAATAAGTGCACAGAGAAGGAGAATGAATTTGTCCTCACCAAGAAGGATGTAGATGAAGCTTTACGTGAATAAGGTAGAGCTGGAGTCCTGCCTGGAAGGGCTAACTGATGAGATCAACTTCTTCAGCCAGCTCCATGGAGAAGAGATCTGTGAGCTGCAGATGGCATTCCTCCTGCTGCCTTCCTAACTGGCAGGACTGCTCCTGAATGGTAGCTCAGCGGGGCCAAAGTTTCAGCAATCAGAGTAGACTGAGTTTGTTGGGCTTACCTTGGAGTGCGCAGACAGGCATTTCTCCCCAGGTTCGTAGGAAGGTGAGCTGCTCCTGGATTATAGCTGAGAAGGGTAGAACTGAGTTATATTGCTACTTCGCTGTCCACAGGTGGGACTGATGTAATCAGTCCTACTATTTATGGCTTCAGTATGTCTGGTCCTCCCAGATCCCTTGGTGTGTGGCTGATAGTGTGACCAAGACCTAGAGTGCTATTGCTGAATCCAGAGGAGAGAGTGACGTTTTCAGATTTGTTACTGGGATCAAGGTCTATAAGTCTGCCCTCTGGGCAGAAGCTTGCCTTCTCAAAATAGTCTTCCTCAGTCTTGAACTTCTAGGGAGGGTTTCAGAAACTCCTGCTGGATTCCAAAGCTCCCACAAAAGCACTTTCATCTGTGGAGTGCTGCCAGATTATTGCTGCTGTCGGGGGTATGAGCAGAAGACTATTCTGCCACCTTGCTCTGATCAGTCTTCAGAGTTTTACAGAGGTGAGCCAAAACTTTGTTGGATTTAAAAAGAAAGAGAAGGGGGGAAAACATGAAGGGGGATAAGTCTTTGTAATTGTCTTTTCCTTTTAGCTCTTGGTGCCAATTCGAGGAGGTAGAAGTCGTGTGTATTTAGAAATGTTCTTTTCATTTTAGTACTGGTAAAATAAGAGCAAGAAGTCCTCAGTGGAGAGGTTTCTCCTCCTTTCTTTATTGGTGTGTGAAAAACCATTCAATTCTGACTTCTAGCTTATTCAGCTGCAATCACTGACACTATGTTTATTAAGCTTACTGTGAAAACCACTTTTTATATCTACCTAACATAGATAATTAGTTTTAATGGGGGGAAAAAAACCTCACTGTTTTCAAGGCTTTTATTTCCCTCTTTCCTCTTATGGGCACAACTTTTAAATTGCCTGATAATTTGGCCCCTTTTGCCTCTTAATTATCACTTCACATTTATCACATTAATGACCTGGGTTAAGAAATATTTAGTAAACATCGACAGTGTACTATATTAGAGGATGCTGTATTTTCCGAATAACGTCAACATTTTGGTATTGTTATATTTTATTTTTGGAGCTGAGTGGTTTCTGTTTTCTTTTTCTTTTGGACTTATTTGGGGTCTGAACTCTCTTAAGAAGTTCTGTCAAAAGCAGTATAATCATAAAACTTTTTATTTGGCAGTAAAAAGATTGGGAGTGAGAGGAACGTAGAACTAGCCAGTAGAGGGCAATCCTAAAGCAAAACATAGCTCCTGAGTTTCGGCATCATTTCTGTCCAGGCACAATCAGTGTAGTTTGGCTTCTGACAGTGGGAAGCTGAGAAGTGCAGAAGTTGTTATAAAAATGACCATTTTTAGCATTAAACATTGGGGCTTTAATGACTGCTCTTATAGAAACAGGTATCCAGGCAAGAGATGAGTCAGAAACTACTGTCATCTCTACTGCGTTTTGACCAAGAAATTCCAAACTCTTTCCTCATCTGGTGACTATTCAGTGAGCTTCTTCTGACTCAGAACCATTCACAGTGACCATAATCTCTCTGCTGCTTCATTATTGAGACTTTTTTGGATTGTTCTGAGACTCCCGCCCCTCCTGCAAATGATCAGACCAAAGGGCTTACTTGACTGGATGTTTAGGCAGCTGAGTGTAGAATATGCCTTAACATTTTTGGAGGGGAAAGTGGGTCCCTTACTCTATGAGTTCATTTAAAGTATATACCTCCTTCCAGAACTATGTTCAGGATCACAAAAGAAATGTGTTTTTGTAATTTCAAGGGTTCATGGAAACCCTTTGTGGGTCCATGCACCACTAGGATAAAAATCTCTGTTGAGGAAAAGCTTTTGCTGAAGTAAGCTTTCAGAAGATGCAGTGAGTCTTGAAGGTTAGTTTTATGCCATAAGTAAATACTGAATGTTTTCATTTAGCTATCCTGTAGGAAACCCAGTACTTTCCTTTCCCAAACTTGCTCTACTTGGCTTCCCTAAATTTTCCTTGTATTACTCCTGTACCAGTGACCTTCACTTAAATCTTTAGATCATCTTTAATTCCTTTCTCTCTCATACTCGGTTTAGAATATCCAGAGCGTCTCATATTCAACACCTTTCTATTTTCATTGTTACCTTCTTCACTTGAGCTTTTCTTAGTCAAACCTGGGTTGGAAATTTAGCCTTTCACCTTCTGTTTCTTTGTATTCGAGTCCATCTTTCTTATGCTACCAAGCAAGTCTTCTTAAAACTGACTTGATTGGATTCTTCCTTGCTCTGATCCTTGTCGCCTTAAAAAAACAAAAACACAGAAACCACCTAAATGGCTCCCTAGAACCTGCTGGAAAAGAGTTTCATAGCGAAGATCAAGTTTAACTTTTTTTCTTTTTCTGTTCCACTATTTCACATTTCAATCAAAATGGAATACTTGCCCTACCCTGTATTTTCTCACTTAACTTTGTTTTCTCTGCCTGGAATCCTTCTAGATTAAGAGTTCTTAACATTTTTTGTGTGTGTGCAATGGGATCTCTTTGACAGTCTGTAAAACTTATGGATGCTTTCTCAATGTTTTTTTTAAATTAATTTTATTGGAGGAATATTACATCCTAACATTATATAGGATTTAAGGTCTGTGTCATTGTAAATTCTTAGAATGTTTTTACTGCACAAAATGATATACACAGAATTACAAAGGAAACCAACATGCTGATACAGTTACAGAAACATTTTAATATTTGTGATATTATAGGTATTCCTTATTAATGATTTATAAATAATAGGATCTACCATTAGTAGTGATAATTTTCATAGTAATTTATTGTCCACATCTGCAATAGAAGAAAATGCTAAATTTCAGTTAGACATTAATGAAAATAAAGATTTATTTTTTTCTCCAAGTTCATAAATCCCATATTAGAGCCTCAAACTAGAGTATGTATCAGAATCACCTGAATGCTAACCATAGAATTCTCAGGTTCATTTTTGATTCAATAGGTCAAAGTTAGACCCCAGAATTTTGACTTCTAACAAGTTCCTGTGTGTTGCTAATGTAGCCGACCCTGGTTCTATACTTTGAAAACCTCTGATCTCAAATAGAATATCACCAAAAATCCTAGAATAAACTACCAAAATTCTGTGCCTCCCTAAACTCAGGAAAAGCTCTCCTTTTAAATTGTTTTCCCTTTTCATCCCTATGAGGAGAAAGCTGTTTTTCAAAGATTCTTGCCCCAATTTATTCATACCACTTTTATGGCATTTAGCTTTGTTTTATGGTCACTGGGGTACATGTGACTGACCTGGGGTGCCAGTCTCCTAACTTCATGGTCTAGAAATGCTATGGTATTTATTGTTTTTTCCATGAAAGAATAAAATATCTTCTTTTACTCATTAGACTGAGTTCTTCTATGTCTTAAAATCTGTGGAAGGGAGGAGTAAGAAAGGTAGGGAAAGAGGAAGACTCCAGTGGAAAACTTATTAGGAAAATGTATCTAGTAGCTTAGAATTTAATAATGGGAGAGAATGCCTGGTATATTGACTTAATATCTTTCCTGGATGGCACACATGGGAATGTCTTTTATCCTGATTTTAAAAGATATAACAAAGTAAATTATATACTGGGCCCTACAGCAAAATTTCAGAAAGATACTCATCAGCCCATGGTAATTGCATAATATTTGGCTTCATCCAGCCCACTGGTAAGAATGTTGTATAGATCAGAGTCTTGGGTGTGGGGCTGAATTTTCTACAAAGACTTCAATGGATTTATTGCTGAAGACAGGATGAATCCATTGGGTCCTTTAGTACGGTATAATCAAATCTCCTAGCCAGTGAATATCAATATTTTGAAGTCAGCCTGGGAGGAGACATAGAATTAGGTTAAATTTGAGTTGCAGGATTCTGATTTCAGAATTTCGGACTGTTTAAGTCATCACACTATTTCTCTTTCACTCCTCTCTGCCTCTCCCCCTCTTTCTCCCTCCCTTCTTTCCTTCCTCTATTCTCGTTCCCTTCCTTTCCTCCTTTAATCCAATGACTGGAGTAGTAATTATATAGGTTAGAAGATTATCTACAGTGGCTTGTAACTTTCCAAAGTAAAAATTGTGAGACTCTCAAACAGATCCATGGTAGGGCATTCTCTCTTGCAATGAAGACATTCTGTTGTTACTAGTTCTTTTACTTTGAATCCAATTTATTTGATAGAAACTATACCTTCATGAATAAGCATGTTCTGAGAATTCACCTAAGGTCGTCTGTCCCTACCTGCCTGTGCTTATATAAATTATGGAATTTTAGTCTTTCTGTCACATTCAAGTAAAGAATATAAGAATAAAATAGTAATTATTAACAGTAATGATGATAAACATTTGCATGTAGTGCTTTTCGGTTCTAAATGACTTTGAGGTGACTGAATGCAATCGGTTAATATTAGTCACTCTGCCTGTGCTGTTCCTTATCTTGGGTCAGAGTGTTTCTCTTGGACAGTAAACTCTGTTCTAGTGTGTGTAAAGGCTCATTTTAGTAATTATTTTAATGATTTTTCTCCCTATGAAACATCGTCCTGAATTTTTTACTCATTCCTTGTAGGTTAGATCTGTTCTCTTGGCACTCATGTATGCGTTTGAAACAAATTTATCTTCCTACTGTGGCTCCATAGGAAACTACTGCTATTATAAATTCTTTTCTAGGTGGGAAAAAAAGTGAAATTTTCTGAATTCTGTTCAGATCTGAGAACAAAACCCTGCTCTTCATCATGACATACTGTCAGGTCATTCAGTGGATACTTTGAACCTGTTTCCCAAAGCGAGTGACTCAAAATGGCAGTTAACATCTGTTCAGTGCTCCCTATGGGTGAGGCCCTATGTGAAGCACTTGATAGGCTCTATCTAAATCTTCCAGCCATTGTGTATGGTAGGAAACTAATTAATCCCATTTTTCAGGTGAGGAAACTGAGGCACAATTAGTTAAATAACTTGTCTAAAATTACATAGCTGGTAAGGAGACAAGTTAAGTAACTTGTCTAAAGTTATACAGTTTGCAAGGAGACAAAGCAGAGTCTGGTATCTGCCTTTATCTGACTCCAGAACTGGAATTCCTAATCTCTCCTTTATGCTATTAAGTAGTCTGGGTTACAGGGATGAGGAAGGAAATCCCTGTCTTTGAGAAGTTAACAATTTGAATTCCTCAGCTAGATACTGATGTTCAGTTAAGTTTGCCCCAGGCATACCCCTTTCTCAGTCACTTCTGAATATTCTGGATGTATTTGTGTGTAGTTCTGTGTCTAGGACTAGACTATAAGGATGAAGTGATTGGGTCTTATATCTTTTGTTGTTTGTTTTTGCTTTTTTAAAGGAAGGGTGCAGACAGGAATGAAGGCAAGTTGGCAGACAGGCAGAAAGAAAGAGGAGAAAGCTTTTCTATTTATTTTATTTAGTTGTTCATCGTGATTTGTTACCACAGCCCTGGGATTTGAACCTGGATCCTTAGGGTGTTTATGAACTGCTCTTGGCTGGAGGTGGTGGACCTAATGACTACACCACCAGAACGTGCCTTATATCTATTTTTTGTCCAGTGCTGGGCATACCGATGGAGTTTGAGAAGTAATTATTGAGTTGAAATCTTCTGTATTGTAATCCCAAACTGAATTCCTTTTATTATAATTTCCAACCCAAAACAATTACTTTCCATATAAACATTTAAGATAAAATTATATTAAATTAATCAGGGATCATAGCCTGACTTTGTACATGGTTCAAAGAGATCTAAGGACTATTTATTTATTTTTTTAATAAATACTGCAGTTTGAGTGCTGTCACAGATGTTCAGTGCTGCCCCCCTTCATCTCCTGCATTCTTCCCTGGCTCTCTTGTGTCCCTGGATCAGGCCATGCTATTTGCTATGTTTGGAATGCTCTTCTTCACCCTCCACCCTGTGTCATCTTGTCATCTCAACTATCACTTCCTCCAGAAGTCCTGGTCCCTCCTTTGTCCAACCATTCTTCATCTCCTTTGACTGAGGGCTCTTTGTTTCCTTTCCTTCAGATCCTGAATCTCTGTTATAAGTGAGTTATCCTTGATTTCTGAGCAGCTATTCTCCGTAAACTTCCTGAGGTCTGGGCAAAGCCTGTTTTTATTCACCTTTTAATCTCAGGCTTTTAACACAGTCATTGCGATGTAACATGTACCAGTGGCAGAGCCAAGGAAAAGCTCATGGTTGAGGCTGTCTCCTAATTACCATCATCCCACATGAAAATAGTTCTGTTTCTGGATATAGACACTTGACATTTTTTCAATCTTACATAAAGTGCAAATTTAAGCTCCACAAATGCAGGGCTTGTTGTCTGTTCATTTAAGTATTTGAAGCATCTGGGAGAGTATCTACAGGTAGCAAGTGCTTGAAATATTTGTTGAATTAATAAAGGCATTTTGAGAAAGGTATTTTTATTGATCTGTAATATTCAGTTGCATATACTCCACAAGCCCAGTTTCAAAATAAGTTTCCTTCATTCCTTTTCCCAATTCCTCACTTTCTAACTGCATTGCATTTTCAAGTCCTTTGCTTTAGAAACTTTGGTGCTGTCCATTGGTATGTTCTACTTATATATTTTATGAGACACTCAGGAAGTGTCCCCACAGTTCATACCTAGAATAAGCATAGTTGAACCAGAGAGGGGGTTGACTGGAGGTGAAATAGATTTCCCAAGGTATCTCTGCTTCCAAGAGCATGCTAGGAATGAATGAATGGTTTATGAATACATAAGTAGTTTGCCTTGAGCAAGTACCAAGCAAGAACATGTTGGAAAATATTTTTTAAAAGCTCAACAGTTTTTTTGAAAGAATAGCATTTTTTGAAAGCCATTTCTGGTTGGAAATACTAGTTTATGTGCATATATAAATATGAGCACTGCCTCTTACATGAATCCTTTCTTCCCTCTGTTATTTTACAGGATTGTCACTCCCCACTCTCAAAGTTCCTTGCTGTTCAGTTTGTCAGTGGCTTCTTCAAACAAAGAAGGCAGCTCGTTGTCACCAGTGACCAGCATCTGGTTTTAGATGTGGCTAGTGTGCCTTTTAGCTGTAACAGAGGGTATGTCATAAACTGTGAGGCATGGTCAAGGGCGCGGCTGTCAAATATTACCACATTTCTGGAAAATAAGAAAACAAATGGTCTCAAACTTAGCAGTGACATGTGGGAGCATAATTAGTATACATGTTGTGAAATGGTCTCATTCCAAAAAAAATCATTTGGTTTTAGGGAAACACATGGGAGAAATGAACACATTGGTAGACTAGAAATAGGTCAATGTGATTGCAGAACAGCCTTTTCAGCATTGTTTTGTGGTTCCTAATGGCTTCTGTTGGTCACCCAATCAGAGAACTTGTCTTTAGACTAATGCTATTCAGCTGGTTACTATGGCAATGATGGAGTACTAGTTGTCATGGCGATGAAATGGAAAATATGGGGACCAGTTTCTTTAGAGGAGGTAGATTCATTAAACCCTGTCTTTCCTTCCTTCCTTAAAACTTGACTATATTATATAGTACTTTCAAAAGGGGTTCATTTTCAAACACTTCATACATTTCAAGATTTATATTACCTGTTTTCATTCTTAGATCAAACGGCTTAAGTCTTTTAAACTCTAATTAGAAAAGCCACTACCTCTATCCCCACCACTGTACAGTCTTTTTTGGCTCATTTGAAGAATGATACTGCAGAAACTAGGTTTCTTTTCATATCCCCCCAAAATATTTCAGTCAAACTCCACTGAATTCCTCTAAAGTTATTTTGGTATAAAATAGAATAGGGTCAAGAAAAATATAATGGCGTATAATGAGGTCTAATTGATATACAAATTAAATATATTTTTAAGGTATACAACTTGATAATTTAATATATTTATCCACTGTGAAATGATTACCACAATCAAGCTAATTAACATACCCATTACCTTGCCTAGTTACCGTGTGTGTATGAAGAACAATTAAGATCTACTCTTCACACATTTCTTTTTAAGGAAGGTGCAGGTATAAATGAAGGCAACTAGGCAGGCAGGCAGGCAGGCAGGCAGGCAGAGAGAAGAGGAAGAAGCATTTTATTTTATTTTTATTTAGTTGTTCACACTGGTTGTTTTCCCCAGCATGGGACACAAACTTGGGACCCTGGGATGTATGTGGACCTTGCTCAGCTGGAGGTGGTGAACCTAACCACTACTCCACCAGAGCACGCCAACAGATTTCAAGTGTATAATACATTATTGTTGTCTGTTATAGTTACCATGCTGTGCATTAGCTCATCAGAACTTATCTGTCTGAAAATGTGTGCCCTTTGATCAACATCTCTCCATTTCCCCCACCCCCAGGCCCAGGCAACTGCCATTCTATTCTCTGCTTCTGTGAATCTTATTAAGATTCCACGTAATATAAAGGAGGCTTATTGACTCAACTCAGTCACCAATTCCTTACTGATGTACTTATTAGAATCATACCTTGCAGCAAGTCCTTTTGAGAGACAACAGAAACTTAGCTCTTTATTTCTCCTGATGCTGATGGAAATTTCATTCCTGTTAAGAGTCCATTGTATGGGGTCAGTGAGAAATGTATGTTTTTCACATATTAAATAGACTTGATTGAACTTTTTCTTGACTGTCCCCAAGGATCTAATTTAACTCCTCATTTTGGGATTCTGGAAAAGAAAGTGGTAATAGTAACAGTTTGGCTCAGTGTGGCTCAGTTTGGCCTCATTAGTGAATTTAGAGAAAATACATTGAAAAATCTGCATGTATAGACCTCTTCATTTTTCTGAGATTACTTCTGGTATATATGAACATGAACTCTCTGGAAAAGTCTTGTTGATGTATTTTTATATTGAGAGTTTGCTACTCTAGGATTTTTGCATGTTATTTATGACCGTGATTCTCAAACTTGATGTGGGTGACTGAGACTGAACGGGTGTGGAGTTGTCAGGGAAATAAGGAAAGACGCCTTATTCCAGCACCACGTGACAAGTTTATTGGAAAACAACTAGACAAAATAATGCATGCAGCTCGGGTTGCAGGACCAAGACAGCTTGCTGTTACAATGGAGTCTCTTACATACCAGAAGGACCTTCCCTTTGGGCCTACTCAAGGGCTGTAGCTCTTGTGAGAGTGGGAATTCTCAGGAGAGTTGCCTGGAGTTCTCTAGAAGGAGTAACTAGGGGATGTGTCTCTAGAAACAGGTTGCTAGGGAAGGTCCTAGTTTTCATCAGCCAGCCATACATCTGCATGCTGCCCTATTGATTTTAAACTATTTCAGCTGTGCTGCATGCACATCAAAACTCTATGGTGCAGAAAAATCCCCTGGAGAGTATGAAAAAGGCAGGTTTCTGAACACCATCCTAGATCGGTTGGTTCAGATTTTGGGGTAAACCCTGGGAATATATACTAATTTTTCAGGTGCTTTTGAGTCAGTTTGTGGTCCAGATGACCATCCTCTAGCTCAAGTGGGAGGGACAAATCTTTTTCAGGTGAATGGCGTGGGATGATGGAAGGATCCCTCCTGCCCTGATGTCGCTTCCATTAGTGTACCAAAGTGAGAGGATCAGTCATTTACCAGCACCCAAAGGGCTCTTTCCTTTAATCAGTTGAAATTGTGCCTTTATGTTCTTTGTTCCCTGCAGTGGACAGTACTGGTGATACTTTCCTTCTGACAGATTTGTTTCTGACACGTTGGTTGGGAATCAGAACATACCAAATCTACACCATCAAGATGACCAGTTCTCACCTCTTTAGTACCTCTCTACTCCCTGCTGGCACTACCCAGTATGGTCATACAATGAATGTTGACTTTGTATCTTTTCAATGAAGTCCCTCTGTTAGTTTCTTTGAGGTCAAAGGAATTATATTATTAAAAGACAATTGTTAGGATATAGATTCATCCCCCACAACAGAGCCAAAATAGTACTATAGTCAGATAGGAATGGCTTTCCTACTTTGTTGTTCTGCTATCATCAACACATGACACTCCCACATTGTGTTCTAGGATCCACATTTCTCTCCTTCCTTCCTTTCTTCCTTCTTTCCTTCCTTCTTCCCTCCCTTCCTCCCTCCCACCCTTCCTTTCCTTCCTCCCTCCCTCCCTCCCTTCCCTTCCTTCCCTTCCTCCCTCCTTTCCTTCTCTTCTTTCTCCCAAGTGGCAGAAATGTGGAGTCATAGGTACAGTACAGGCTACAGGGTCTGAGCCTAGGGACAGTGGAAGAGACAGTGATATCCTCATCTAGTCATTACTGGGGCATTTCTGGGGGAGTTTCTATCTAGATAATCTTCAAACCTAATTCTCTGGCCTTGCTAGAGGTTCACCAGGCTATTAGCTTTTAAGTAAATTTTCCTTTTGCTTAAATTATTCAGAGTCCCATTTTGTTTTTGTTTGAGATCATGAATTCTAACTGATAAGCTTTGTGCTTTGCACAGATTTCCAGATCACTAAGGGAAGTCACAGCTCCAGGCAAGTTGATATCCATATTTCCTAAGAGATACAGAGCCCATCTTAGCCCCAGAAAAGTCAATTCTAAGGTTCAGTCCATCGCCTCCACTTGGTAATAGCCTCCCTTCCTCAATTGGGGAGCTAGGCTTTGTTCCTCCCAGTGAACAACTTCTTCCTGTAGCAAGTCAAGTGCATTCTCTTTTGTTCTTCACAAGTGGACAGTTCTCACCATGTTCAAGCTAACTTAATAGTTCGCAGCTATCAGCATCCAAAGTCTTATCAATGAGATCTTTTTCCATAAATAAGTATGAATGTGTTTACCAGAAGGAAAAAAGCATTTTTCATGTTCCATGCTTTTCTCTTGCAAAGAAAAACACATTAGTTTTAATTAGCATATAATTATGATCCATGTAGAGGTCATTCTGAAAATCACAGATTTGGCAGGAAGTCATTAATGCCTTTCCTCTATCCCAGGACTGTGAGATAGGCAAGTAACATGAGTGGGGGGAGGGACACCAAAAAGTGAAATGGAGTTGAAGATTGCCAAGAAGCAATCCAAAGCCTTTTCTCTGGGTATCTGTTTTATCTAATTTCGATGACATGCTGTATCTCTCCCATACATTAAAATAATTCTTTAAATTTTTTATCATAAATTAGTAAAATTTTTGTCAATGCTACCAAAACATATGCAAATACAGCCTTCCCTCACTATATCGCGGTTCACTTATAGCGGCTTCACTGTATCATGGTTTTTTTAAAAAAATATATCTCATTCTGCATCAGGAAATTTTCGCTATGTCGCAGGATTTTGCGGTATATGTATCCTTCACTAGGGAGTACCCACATTGAATTTTATAGGTTGTTATTAAATTACGTAGGTTTTAGAGAGTAGAAGTGTTTATAAGAGTGTGGGAAAGGTTAATAAGAGTGTGGGAAGGGTTTATAAAACTCTGAAATATATATAAATAATAAAATAAATTATAACGCAGCTATTTTGCAGATTTTCACCTATCGTGGGGGGGGTCTCTGGAATGTAACTCCCGCGATAGGTGAGGGATTACTGTGTGTGAAAAATAAACATGTACGATCTGAAGATAATTACCATTAATAATTTGGTATCTGTATTAATCTAAACTCTTGCTAGTAACAAAACTCAAACTACCTCCAGTTTAAGAAAGAAACTATTAAAGTCAGCGAATCTAGGATTATCGTTAGTTTAAGGCTCATTTGCATTCAAGCCTCACACAAACTCACCAAAATTTGGTTCTCTCACCTGATAGCCTTACCTTTTTATTGATATTGTTCTCAGTCAGGCTCTCTTTGATGATGTCCTTCACAGTTCTAGGCTTAATGACCTCAGAGAAAAGAGAAACTTGTTTTCCAAAAGAAAAAGTTAAGTTCCAGGATTGATCCTTACATGGCCCAGTTTCAACCACATGCCCATCCTCACATGATTTCATCTTTGAGAGGGAAAGAATGAGGACTAGGTCCTATTTGTACATTCCATTCATATCATCTCAGCTCCCCATCCCCTCTACAAATCTACCCCTCCTTGGAATAAAATCCAAACTCCTTTCTGTGGTCCACAAGGTCCCCTTGCTCTGGCCCTTGGCTCACTTTCTTTTTTCCTGTCCTTCATGCTTTCCTTTGTCACTTTGCTCTAGTCGCTTGGGTTTCTTGCTGTTTCTCAAACATTTCAAGTATGTGTACCACTCAGGGCCTTTGTGCTTGCTCTCTCTGCTTAGGAAATTCCTAGAAATTGCTTAGATATCAGTGCCTTCTTAACTCACTAAGATAATTTCTTTTTTTTTTTCAAAAAGGCTTTCCCTGATCATCCAACATAAGGCAGTGGTGCTTGCCACCCTATCCTGCTGAATCTTGTCGCCAGCTCTCACTCCGGCTATTATTAGGCAATAAAAATCTTGATGATCACTTTATAAGCACTTGACTAAAAGCCTTGCTTGATTCAGTCATTTGTAATGTTTAGTTCCATGTAAATAATATAAACTTCAAATTTAATTTGAATGAACATTTCTTCTTCCAACTGAAGCTGTGGTCATCTGCAAAGGAATGGCTGAGATCAGGAACAGGAGCCAGGGAAGAAAGTAAAGGGAGCAGGACTGGTTTTACTTTATTGGTACTATCTGCTTAGACAGACTTTATGTATAAGCCAATGTTAAAAATGGATGCTTTCCCTAAGAGAAGTGCTCTGGTGAGTTTTAAAAGACTGCTGACCTCATCAGTCTCTGTAGGATCTCTCTCCAGCAAGTCCCCTTAATGCGTCTCCTAGCTGTTGCTTCCTTAGCTTAGTAAATAAGCAGCATTCTGCTAAATTCTGTTTTGCCTTCTAGGCAATCCTTTGGCTGAGCCCTAAAATGGCACTAACTTAGCCTTCTCTTCTACAGAGTTTTCATCACTGCCCTGACAGACTCTGGAAGTGCTGCTACCTCTGTCTCCCCCCACCCACCAGCACCTGCTTAGCCTGGTTGTGTCTCACCCTCAGTTTCTCACAGGGAGAGTCAGAACCCACTCTGCTGTGTTCCTCAGCCGAAGAGGATATACACTTTCTAGGGGGATCCCATTGATGTCTTTTTCACTAAGGTTGAGGTGAGGACCGGGCACCTCTGTTCTCCTTTCAGGGGATCTAACAGCACACCCACACTTCTCTCCAACAATCTTCTTAAGTCACTCTCCTAATATACTAATGTCTATATGTCACTAGTGGAGAGTGAGACACAAGCCTTTAGTGAAATCCTTTGGAAATTTGCATGTTGATTTCGTCTTTGCACATTAGAATATGTTTTCATCTCTCAGTGGAACTTCCATTTTTATATCTGTTACGTAGTAAATGCTATATGAAGAAAATAAAGCAAGGTAATAGGATAAAAGGGGATTGGGAATTGCTGTTTTCTTTTATTGCAGAATAAAAACCACTTACTAGTTATTTAATTTTGAGAAGGTAATAGAGTTGCATGAATTAAGCATACAAATGTATTTAAAAGTATTCAGTGAATGTCTCCACATTTCTGTCCCCATTCACCTGTTTCTCTCCACTCATTTTGCCTAGGTTACATCTGTAAATATTTTTTTATGTGTCCTTACAAAATGCCTTTATACGAATAAGCAAATACATGCATATATTCTTTTTTTTTTGAAAGGAAAAGTGTGGGTAGGAATGAAGGAAAGTAGAGGCAGGCAGGAGGAGCGAGGAGGAAGAAGCACTTGGTTTATTTTATTTAGTTGTTCATCTTGGTTATTCCCTGCTGCCAACCCCAAGATGTGAACCTGGGATAGTGGAATGTTTGCGGACTGTGCCCAACCCCTACTCCACCAGGGTAGACCTACGAGCAAATATTCTTATTTTAACCTCTCCTTATATGGAGAGGTTATACTCCTTTACACTTTGCTTTTGCTTTTTTACATAATCCTATATCTTGGGGAGTTTCCCATGTTAGGACCTGGAGATCTTTTCTCTTTTGCTTTTATAGCTATAAAGTAAGTGATTCATCATTTGACTGTTCTGTGATTTATTTAAGTTTACCCATTGGTGAACATTTAGTTTGCTTGCAATCTTTTGTTATTCTAGATGCTGACCAAGAAATAACCAGGCTGTAATATAACTCAAAGGCATTTATTAAAGAATAGGAGTCAAGATCTGGGTCAATGGCCAAAGTGGCAGTCCCAAGTGTTTTCTATCCCCGTCAGGGCACAGGGGAATTTTAAAGGATCAGGCAGGGAGATGATCTGAGGTTAGGTCACTAGTGAAAATTTTGGTATTGGTTCTTTCATCTATCTGTCTATCTCTGATTGGAGGGCGAAAGTTTTCAGACAGAAGGCTGCTGTATAAGGGTTTGCTATCACAATTAACAAATGAACTCTTGTTTTTTCTTAGTCACCAAATGGCTGAGACAGGCTGTTTAGTTTTCTTTCTCTCTCTCTCTCTCTCTCTCTCTCTCTCTCTCTCTCTCTCTCTCTCTCTCTCTCTCTCTCTCTCTCTCTCTTTCTTTCTTTGTAAAGGATAGGTGCTGGTAGGGATAAAGGTAAGTAGACAGGCAGACAGGAAGAGACAGAAGGAAGAATCATTTTATTTAGTTGTTCAAACTGGTTTTTCCTTCCCTCCCTCCCCCTGCCAACCTAGGATTCAAGCCCAGGGGTATGTGGGTAATTGACCTCATTGCTCCTCCACCAGGGCACACCAGGCTGCATAATTTTCACCTAGAAATTTCAACATGGCAGCTTAGAGACTAGATGGTTCTACACAGATAATATTGCAACAAATGTGTGTGACTGTATCTGTAGAGTAACTTTCCAGAGGTGGAATTACTGGAGCAAACGGAATATGTGTTTGTAATTTTGATCGCTATTATCAAATTGCTTTGCAAAGGGGCAGAACAAGTTTATGTTTCATCAGTCTGTATCCAGGATGTTAATTTAACAGCGTTATTAGGGGTGGCTTCTCTGCAGAGCTGACATTTTGAGCAGCAATCTGAATATCAAAAAGGAGCCATCCATGTGAAAATCTAAAGGAAGCTCATTCTAGATAAATGGAGCTAGGGTAAAGGTCTGAGACAGAAACCAGCTCAGCAGGTGGTGGGGGTATCAGGAATGAGGGGAAAGTGAACAAGATAGGTGGAAGGAGGTAGCAGAAGCCCGATCATCTAGACCCAGGTTGGAAGGTTGGATTTTGTTCCAAGTGGCATAGGATGCCATTGTAGGGGGCTTCAGTGGGGCAAAGAGGCTTCATACTTTCCATTTTAGAAGATTATTGATTGTTTTTTTAAAAGTATCTTTAACTGTCTGTCTTGCTCATCAGAGCAGAGCAAATTCTTAAGTGTAACATAAACATCCATCTTAAAAGCTTTTTCTCAGCAAAGATCTAAGAAAAGTGTAGATACACAGGGGATTAAAAACAAGCAGACTTCGGTGAAGTACTAAGAGCTAAGTCACACCACTGACCTATATTGTGTACATGAAAAAAAGAAAGTGATGCACATATAAATAGTGAAGGCCTAGAACCATTATGAACACAGTCTTGTCTTCAGGTGCATGCGGAAATCTAACAGTGTTCTTAATCATTCATTCCCTGGATAGTAGGTTCTTGAACTCAAGAAGAAGGCATGCAGTCTCTAGCTCATGGGAGTGCTTCTCCTGACTTGAGCACACACAGTTCTTCCTTTTGTTTTCCTATCCATAGCTTAATGACAAAGGGACAAATAGAAAGCTCACATGTTAATAAATTTATGTATCTTACATAGTTTAAAAAGCATTAACATTCAAGTCAGTGCTCTAGGATTTTCCATAGAATTGCTAGAAATGAGAGAATTATTTCTTTTGTTCTAAGAGTTGGACAAACTAGCAAATAATCACCACCAATGAAATGCTGATGGAAACGTACTACTTTCATCCAGTAGACCATTTGTGGGGTATGTATTAATATATATTGCTTTAGAATTCATTTTTTAACTGAAATGCTTATTTACTTGAGTAACTTCAGTTCAATTATTTAGATACTTAGTCATGTGTCAACATGTGTGTCTAGAGGTTTGTGTCCATGTTTTCCATTTTAAATTTGCAGTTCAAGGACTCTGTTGCCTTAGCAGCTGTGCCTGTGCCAAGAGTACGGACTTGTCCAGCCCTGTGTCCGTGCACAGCTTTTAAAGACAATAATTGCTCAGCTGTAAGGGCCTCTCTGCCACATGCAGTGATAGATGGAGTCAAGAGACCTCTGTACCCCTTGAGACTCTTAGAAGATGGAACCTCTAGGCCCATGCTATAGAAGGGCTGGCGCCTGCAAAGAAACAGAGGAATATTTGGAAAATGTCCTGCCACTGGCAGTTGGGCATTGCGATCTAGCATTTTAAGAATGTAGTAAGGATGAATGGCAACATTTAAATTGACTTCACTGTGGCCAGTGTTTCCAAGTCTAGAACGTCCTTGCAGTTTCTTTACCTTTTCCTCTCATCCTGCATTGTTATGAATGCAATTATATTTTTCATTCTAAAAATATTTCTCAGTTTCAGTAGATTTTTAAATCTTGTGACGTGCATCTGATCTACATAGGAATTCCTATTTTAAAATTTTCTCTCTTTAATCGAAATGATCTCCAGAGCTGAACGGTAATATTTTTCAACACATTTCCACATAAGGGGATACTTGGTTCTCTGACCATGAAGCTTACTATTTTTTCTTCATTAATATACTCCCAGTCTAAACTAGCTGTATTATAGCTTTTCTTTTTCCCAGTGGAAATTTTTGATCATTTTAATGTTCATGTTGGTCAGGTTTGACTTATCCAGTAAGCATTTGTTGTGTATTTTCTTCATTTCACATCATGCTAAGTAAGTTTATTTCATCTCTGGTTATATTTTTCCCCTTAAATTTATTTTTGTTATAAAAATAATTTAAATACCCTCAAGATGAAACACTTCGTCCCACTGTTTTGTTCCTGAATGTTAAAGTGATGAAGTCAAATAAAGCAAGGATAAGTTCTGGTCGTCTTTTCCAAACCATCTTCTCGTGCAGTAATAAATGGGATTCTTACATTCTTTTGATATGGAAAGTTATCGTTCTGCAACTAATAAGATCTGCAGAATTTGGAAATTCTCCCTGGTTAAATAGTAGCTTGGTCCAGACAAGCACTTACCTTTTTAATACTCAGTGTTCTGTTTATTACCCTCAAGAATAACTGTTTACCTTTATTAGGAAAAACATTCCTTCTGAATATGTGAATCAGCCAAGACTTTCAGTTTAGAGCAACAGAAGACAACCTTGGCTGATTTAAACACAAAGGGCTTTGTTAAGAGCCTAAAGGAGGAACTTCTGTTTAAAGGTGGTGATTTAAAGATATATACCTCTGGTGCCTACTGGTGGTTAGTGGTTAAGTCTGTGGTCTCTAGCAGGCACAGTCCACATACATTCCAAAGATCTAGGTTTGTGTCCCGGGCCAGGGGAAACAACCAAGATGAAAATCTGAATAAATAAAAGCTTCTTCATCCTCTTTCTTCCTTTCTTCCTTCCTATTTGCCTTCATTCCTGCCTGTACTTTTTCTTTAAAAAGATAAAATAAAGATACTTAGCTCTTCTGCTTCTCACTGCCTCTCTAAATCATGATAAAAGGTATTAAAAAAAAGACAAAAATTCATAGATGGAGTAGGAGACACACCCTGGTGGAGTAGTGGTTAGGTGAGCCACTTCTGAAGGAGCACCATCCACACACATCCCAAGGACCTGGGTTTGTGTCCCAGGTCCAGGGTGAACAACTAAATAAAACTGAAATAATGAAATGCTTCTTTCAGCTTATTCTTCCTG